>CM052802.1:3898355-4044117 GCA_028533885.1 Nasua narica
GGAATCTCCATACTGTTTTCCAAAGTGGCTGCACCAACTTGCATTCCCACCAACAGTGGAGGAGGGTTCCCCTTTCTCCACATCCTCTCCAGCATTTGTTGTTTACTGTCTTGTTGATTTTGGCCATATAACTGGTACAAGGTGGTATCTCAGTGTGGTTTTGATTTGAATCTCTCTGATGGCCAAAGATGATGAACATTTTTTCATGTGTCTGTTAGCCATTTGTATGTCTTCTTTGGAGAAGTGTCTGTTCATGTCTTCTGCCCATTTTTGGATGTGATTATCTGTTATGTGAGTGTTGAGTTTGAGGAGTTCTTTATAGATCTTAGGTATATACAAATTTAAGACCATGATCTCTTCTTGTTGGGACTGACCTTCTATATAACTCAGAATTTTCTATAAAAGCAATCAGGAAGTCTGGTAACAATATCACTTACTTCTTCCTTTCTGATATGCATACCATTTTTATTCCTTTTTTATTTATTGCACTTGCTAGTAAGTTTAGTAGCAACTGGAGCAGAAAAGGTGAAAGCAAACACCCTTGGCTTGTTCATGATCTTAGGAGAAATGCAATGAGTCTGTCACTGTGGAGTTGATAATGCTATAGATATTTTCACAGCTGGCCTTTATCAAATTGAGGAAGTTCCCTTAAAGTTTGCTAGGAGATTTTATCATAAAATTTTGTCTAATCCTTCTTTACGCACTTATTGAAATAATCATATAGTTTTTAAACTTTATTCTATTCATATGATGAACTGCACTAATTGATTCCTAGATGTTAAACTATACTTGCATTGCCAAGATATATCCCATTTGGTAGTGATGTGGCATCCTTTTTATGTATCATTGGATTAGATTTGCTAAAATTTTATTAACAATTTCTGCATCTATGAGGAATATTGACCCTTATTTTCTTTTTCTGATGGTATCATGGCAAAGCTGGTAATTACCAACTTATGATTAACTGAAGTAAAACAAAGTATTCCCTTCTCGTGTCTCTTATGAAAGGCTTCATAATAAATTCACACACTTTCTCAAAGTCTGACAAAATTCATTAGTGTAGCCACCTAGGTTTCACCTTTTCTTTGTGAGGCAGTAGTTTTTACTACAAATTCTGCTTCTTTAATCATCATAGGTTATTCAATTTTTCTATAACTTCTTAGTAATAATGTATTTTTCAAAGACTTTTCACCTAAGTTGTCAAAATTTATTGGCTTATAGTTGCTCAGAATATTCCCTTAGAAGTTTCTTAATGTCTGTAGGATCCATAATGATGTCCTCTATTTGGAAGAGCATTAGATAACTGATTTAGGGTTTTTAAAAATGTTAACATTTATAAATTCCCTGTAAACACTACTTTAGCTTCTCACAAATTTAATGTTCTCTATCAACTGCTATTTAATTAAAAATACCTTTTAATTATTCTAATTTGTGACATCTCTTGAGCAATGGCCTATACAGGAGTGGACTGTCCAATTTCCAAATATTTGGGATAATTCCATTTCAGCCAGAGTTCATCCTCTGCGTATTTTAAATCTTCCTACCTTGTAGTCCAGCAAATATTTCATACTGGTGAATACCATGTTCACTCAGTTGTCAGCTGTAATGTTTCATAAGCACCATTAAGATCAAGGTGGATAATAATAATGTTCAGATCTTCTAAGTCTTAGATGATTTTTGGTGTCACTCTATCAACTGATGAAAGAGTTAAAATTTCAATCTGATCGTGGAATTACTTCTTTTAGTCAATTCTTGTTTCATATAGTAAGTGGCACTGTATTAAGTGAATAAATAATATTAACATTTATGATTACTTTTAGGTCTGATAAAATGATTTTTTATCATTATGAAACGTCCCCTTTACCTGATAAGTTTTTTCTCTTGAAATCTATTTTACCTGATATTAAGAGTCACTCCGATCTTCTGCTTACCGTTTTCTTGCTGTATCTTTTTTTAAAAAGATTTATTTCAGAGAGAGAGAGAGAGAGAGGGCACAGGCACAGCCGTGTGCAAGAGTGGGGGAAAGGGCAGAGGAAGAGAATGTCCAAGTAGATTTCCACTGAGCAGGGAGCCTGACGTGGGGCTCAATCTAGGAGCCCTGAGATCAGGACCCAACCCAAGAGTTGGACACTCAACCAACTGAGCCACCCAGGCACTCCTCTTGCTCTTTTTTCCATCTATTTACTTTCAACCTACTTCTATCTTACTACTCAACTCAACATTTTTCTTCCAGAAACTATATAATTTAGAATAGCTACATACTCCCTAGTCTATAGGGGTACCTTAGTTTTTTTAATCCATTTTGGCAACCTCTGCCTTTTCACAGAAGTGTTTCTTCACTGGTACTTACTGAAATTATTGATAAAATTAGGTTTGGATCATCTACCAACTTTATTATTTGCTTTCTATTTGTAGCCTGTTTTTGTTCTTCTGCTTCCATTTCCAAATTTTAAAAATACACTATTTCAATATATTTTTACAATTCCACTTAGGTTTCTCCAGGGTATTTTTATCCTCCTTTGCATTATGTTTTCAGTGGCTGCTCTGAGGGTTACAATATAAATCTTTAACTTTTCAAGGTCCACTTATGATTAACATCTTACAACTTCACACAATATGTCGAAATTTCTAACCGCCACTATGTATGAGGTCCATGTTTACACATACGAAAGTTTAAAACCCACATGATGATGCTATTTTTTCTTCTTTAAACAGTTATGTGTATTATAAAGAAACTAAAAGGAAAAAGACCCATTCCTCCCCACAAAAAAGTCTTTTCTATTCACCCAGGAATTTACCATTATTGGTGTTCATTTCTAAATAACCAACCTTCTTTCTGCTCACATTGACATTAAGTCTGAAAAATTCCTCTTTAGCTTTTCCACTATACAGGTTTTATTCTTAGTTATCTTTTATTTCAAATGGATTTATTTCATCTTCAGTTGAAGATATTTTCAATGGTTACAGAATTCAAGGTTCACAGTATTCTTCTTTCAGCATTTAAAAGATGTTTTACTCTTTTCTGGCCTCCTTACTTTCTGAGAAATCAGCCATTAACTGTATCATTGCTCCTATATATGTGATGTATACTTTTTCTCTTGCTCCTTTAAGGATTCTAACAGTTTTGCTCTAGTGTCCTTCGTATGTTCATTCTGATTGTTATATGATGAGCACCTTGAAGAATTTGTAGATTTATGTCTTTCAACAAGTTTGTCAAATCCTCTGCCATCACTTCTTCAGTTATTTTTGTTTCATTGGCTCACTCTTCTTCACAGAACTCCAATCACACATTAGATAGACCATCTGATGTGTTATTCCCTTTATCTCAATTTTTTCCTCTCTCTGTTATTTACAACAGTTTCTGTTGCTCTGCTCTGTCTTCAAATCTGCATTCTCCTTCCTCAGCAGTTAAATCCATC
Source organism: Nasua narica (assembly GCA_028533885.1). Lineage (NCBI taxonomy): Eukaryota > Metazoa > Chordata > Mammalia > Carnivora > Procyonidae > Nasua > Nasua narica. Next base: position 3,901,775 of record CM052802.1, read on the forward strand.
CAGTAACTTTTTACATCAGATACTCTATTTTCAGTTCCAGAATTCCCTGTTGGTCTTCTCTATTGTTTCTATTTCTCTGCTAAGATTTTTTTTGTATTTTTTCTTACATTATGAGAATTATTTAACAACTACTCTAAATAAAATACATGTCTTATTAGTTTTGACATCTGGAGGATGGGATCAGTTGACTGTCCTTTGAGAATGTGATTAACTTTCAAATTTTAATTCTGAACTATACGCTGATTCTAGATTTTGTTATTTTTCTTTTGAAGATCTATTCTTACTTTACGAGGCAATTGTCTTGATTCAATTCCGAACTACAAACTGCATTCTTTGGGTCCCAGCTCTGGTCTTAGTTCAGACCTTTAGCTGAGATCCTTTAAGTCTGTTCTACATGTATGTGATTCAGGGGTCAGCAAGAATCTGGGGATTTCTTCTCCTCTTTTCCTTCCCTCATGTAAATTCTGCTTGTATTCATTCCCCAGTGCCTTGGAGTAGCCTTGTAAAATACAAAGGGTAGCCTTCTGCAGAGTGGCTTTCTGCAGGTGAGCCAGTCAGACAGGAGTTTATTCCTTCATTACTGGAAGCAAAAGACCTCAAGTTCCTACTTCATTACTTCAAAGCTTCCTTTCTTCCAGGGGGATGACAATAATCCGGTATTCAAAAACAGCAAACAGCTTGGCCCTGGTTATAGTTCTATAACTCTCTCCTTCCTCCTAGCACTAGAAACATTTCCTAGGTGGCAGTCACAGCATTTAGCCTCTATTCACATGTGACACAGCGCACCCTAAAGCCCAGTTTACTTCTGTGAATTTGGCTCCAATTCTCATTACCCACGCTCAGAGTCAATTTCCTGTTCATCTAGCCTTTAATCATCCCAGAACTGAGTGAGTCTTCCATTTTAGTCCTTGCTTACAGTTGTGTGTTTCTGGTTCACAGGGGGAAAAATTCACGCACATTAGCCAACACTAGTACCGGACAACATAAATTTTAATACACAGTACTGAAGAACTAAAATTATATATGAAAATAGAAAATTAATTCAACAGCAGAGATGAACAGCTCCAGTTAGTACCTTGAACACAAGACACTAAGGGAAACATGAAGCATTCCTGAGTATCTGTGATGTGCGACAGGCACTGTGCATATTCCAGAGATGATTAAGACAAAATTCGCACTCTGAAAAACATTCTGTAATCAAACACAAAATGTATTAGGTGACTGAAGGTAGATAACAGATCAGTATAGGATTGATGGAGTACAAAACAACTAATTTTATTTCAATATATTAATGAAGACTGAAGAAAAGGATTTAAAAAATCCAAATAGGATCCAAAACATAGACTAGGCACTTGGGAACTTTGTAAAGATCACAAACCATGTGATTTAAAGGGGTACTTTTCCTCATTTGTACAATGATTATTTCCTGTGTTGAAATGATAGATGTCCTTCACAAAATTTAGAAATATTTTTTAACCATAAAACTCTCAATTACTCAGATTTTACCAACTGATCCTTCAATTACTTATTTTATAAAATAACATTTCAAAAAATATTAACTATGCCACAACAAAAATGTCACTTAAATTGGGAAAACTTCACAAGAAAAAGTGACATCTCTCTGATAACTTTATCTCAATTAATGAAGTTTATTAAAATGCAAAACATTTTTCCTAAAATAATTAAGCAAAAGAATTTTCAGAGGGTGGAGAGAAATAAGCAGTGTTTTCCAACTGAAGCTTTAGAGTGTTTGGATTCAGAAGTATTAAGCTTTTTAAAAGAGAAGGGAAATTCAGTGAATTCACATATAAGTTACATTTAAAATGACAATGACAATATAAATTTCAAGTTCACCCTAAATAGAATAATCATTATTTTTCTATTAGATTAAAATACAGTGGAGTTCTTTTTAAAGCACAAAAACTATAAGAAGGCCAAGATTTCAAGAATTCTTAAAGAAATCAGTTATAGTTTTATCAAGTGCTTAATATTTTGTAGTGTCCAACCCTGAATCTTTATCATTCATAATGTTGGTCAGCCCCAGACTGAACCTGCTCTCTCTTCTTAAAGTCTGAATTAGATTTAAATATGTAAGCTTAGTAAGTTATAGAAATATTTACCAATTGCCTCCAAAAAATTCAATGGTTAATATTCTACTAAATCTCTATTTAACCCAGTGTGTATTTCCAAAGTAAAACTTAAGAAATTGTTACATATTAATAATCTCTATACTACTTCCACATTGTAACAGTAAATAATATATATAAAATATTTCAAGAGTGATTGAAAATTATTTTCTTTAAAATTTTACGAGCTTAGGGGCATCTGGGTGACTCAGTAAGTTGAGTAGCTGCCTTTGGCCCACGTCATGATTTCAGGGTCCTCAAATCCAGTCCTGAGTTGGGCTCCGTGCGCAGCAGGGAGTCTGCTTCTCCCTCTCCTTCACACATGCACTCTCTCTCTCTCTCTCTCATAAATAAATAAAAGATCTTTAAAATTTTAAGGAGCTTAGATATTCAAGTTATACACATACATATATACATATATATGCAATAAACATTTGCACATATATAGGCTATATATACACACATATATATGTGTACATGTGTACACACACACACACACACACACACACACACAAACACATCTTCTCTGATCCTACATTCGATATAGGCTGTGACAGCACAGTACATTCATTGCTTTTATTCATTTATATACTGCATTTATTAAAACACTGTAAATGTATTCTACCTCTCCCATTCTGACTAGTGTTAATGATTTAGTATTTTCCAAATCCTATTTCTTCCAGCAATGCTCAATTCAATTCTCCTAGACCACATACTTATCCCTGCTGACCCTCAGCCTGTTAGTTTTTTATCTTGAAAATACCCAAAACTCCCTTTAAAGCTCTTATTTTCTCATTCAGTAGACTAACCAGAACTATAACTTGCACATCTTTTATCAGCCATTGTAGGTCAAAACCAATTTCAAGGACAAAAAACAAATGGCAGAGATCAGAGCAAACGACATACAATGTACAACACTCAAGTGGCTGACAGTATTGCAGTATGATGCATTATGCTGACTGAGAAATGTGTGATCCGCTACACTAGCATTCATGGGCTGAGAGTGCATGACAGCAGGCAGAGCACAGGAAAATATACATATTGGCAATTTGCCATAATATATTTATAAATAATTTTTTAAAGAAAAATATTTCAGAGACAAACAACATTAGAAGAACTGGTACTTAGTAGGGCAGCGTCAAACAGCATACAGGATGTATGTACGCTTTTACATCCTTTACATATATTTCCTGCAATCTGTCTAAGCAGACCACAGTGGTTATTAATTATATTCAAATTACACAGATTCAACAGCCAAGTTAGGAAGGTAAAGTAATACCAAACTAACAGGTAATTTACTTATTTGACAATAAGAAAACTTAAAAAAAAGAAAGAGACAAAGAGAGGATTTTAAATTTGTGTTAGATTTAGATGTTCAAATGAGTTAAAACATAAAAGGAGCTTTAGGTAGAGTCTGAAATTCTCTGGTAGTCAGTAGCTACAGAACTTCCAAATGACATTGAAGAATATTAAGAAAATCTCTCTTAATAACTCTTTTATGTGGTAGCAAAAATAATAAAATACAATGTTAAAGTCTATGGTCCGTATGAAGGGCATATCTTGGGGTAAACAATTTTCCTTTTTCAAAGGATTTACCCAAAAACAAAGCTGCCAACAAACAGCTGGAAAAAGCATCATTACTTTTCTTTACCTCCTGTCTTCCCAACAGATAAAGAAGGGCATAATAGCTGCTTCATACACATTTTAATTGAGTGCTGCCACTGGTAAGAAGGAAAACGTGGAACCACCACTTTCCATATCAAACAAAGCAGGTAATTAACAGCCTTTATGGCACAATCCCTTATCGCCAAAATACACAATGGATACTAACTTCTCTCAGGGCCAAAGCTCTGTTACCAAGAAGCCGAGCTGGTGTTTCAGAGTCATATTCCCTTATTTATTATACAAGCATACATTTACTGCTCAGTCAGACACCTATAATTAAACACAAGACTATAATGCTAATATTCAGGCTAGCTTGCATGTAAGGGGGTTCCCCCTCCTCCCCAGACAGATGATTGCTTTTCATTTCAGAGTTTCAAGCAGCTACAGTTCACTTAGTTTTGATTACATGGCAATTAGATATGCAAATGTAGAAGATCCGGAAAAATACTTTTTCAAACATCAGATTGTGAGTAATCAGGCCCATTCTCTTCTCTTGTATATACAAGCAGCTCATTAAACTACTATTGTCTAAAAAACATTTCTCTCTCAAATGCCTTGGTTTTTTTTTTTTTTTTTAATGTCAAAAACCTTTAAAACACATCCTTGGAATAAATCTCTCTTGGTAAAACCCAGTTCAAGTGTATGTGCTTGTGCTGGGTGGGAGACACGGTAAATGACCAAAGGAAAGAATACATCCTAATTCACATTCTCTATTGAGGGTTACTTCAAAACTTGTCAAGTAACTTACTTTAAACTTCTTAAAATACACAATTTAATACTTTCTATTAAATGACAGCTATTATTAACAAAATATAAAATATTATAAGTAATAATAGTAAGTATTTCAACCATTTGAGAAATTTTATCTTTCATTATGATTTTACATTATAAGCTATATGCAGATGTTAATGTGGAGAAGAATCATGTATATTTCGGTGGAGGGGAGTGGGTAAACACACTTCCACTTTAAGAAGATCAAAAATTGTTACTTATGTCTGTGGGTGTGACTTGAAAACCTAATTAAGGCCACTGATATTCTTTCAAAATGTACTTAATATATTATTTCTACCCCGGCAAATAATGTTATTTTTATGTTTTAAATTTGTTTCATTTCTTAACCTCAATTCCTACTCAACTAACTTATAAAGTGCTTGCTGGCTTTCCTTTTCTTTTTTTTCTCTTTCCTGTAATTTAAGTCACATGTCAGTCATTTATATTTAAATAAATTTTCAAGTGAGTCTTCTGTAGTATCTATGTGAACTTCTATACTTTGGAAAATTCAAGAAGTGGTGACTAAAGTTCTGCGGTAAGAAGAACATAATTTTCAAATGGGCACAATTATGTCCACACTTCACTGAGGAAATCAGAAATATAAATAAATCCCTGCTCTTGGAGAATGCAGCCCAGGTAAGGAAACAGGAATAGTAAAATTAAATACTACATCGTATCTTTAGAGAACAAGTACTGTGGAAGCTCATGAAGGGAAGATTAGGGAAGGCTGACGTGCTCTGACAGTGGTGAATTAAAATGCACCCAGAAAAAAGTTCCCAGTCCACGCCACCATCGTCTCCCACCTCAACGTCTCCCACCTCAACGACTGCAAGTGCCTGCTCCTGAATCCTCTTGCTTCAACTCTTACCCACCTCCCTACACATTGATAAGTTTCACAACCATTCTCTAACTGCTTTGAGACTATTCTTTTTAAAAACATATCAGATCATCCCACTCTGCTTAAAATCGTCTAATGACTTCCAATTGCTCTTCCGATAAAACCCCAACTCCTTCTCATGCCTACCCGGAAGGGTCTGGACAGACACCATCTCTACGCAGCCTCATCTCCTCTCACCCCCAGCCCCAACCTGGCCTTGCTACTCCTCAGTGTAATCTCATTCCAGGAGGAGTGCCTTTGCACTGGGCTCTCATTTTTTTATCCAGAAACATTCAGTCTTCAGGCCTTCCCATGTCAGCCCCTTTGGTCGTAGGTTTGATGTCACCTCCTCACAGCACCGATGAAATGCTTCACACACCCTCTCTGAAAACACTCCACTCTGATCACACTTACTGTACCACCTGATGTTATTCTCTTCATGGCACCTACCACTATCTAAAATCGTCTAGCTCATTTATAATTGGCTATTTATTTTCGGTCTTCCTCTCTAAGTGAAGCTCCCTGGGAATACAGGAACACTCTCCGTTTCTTGTCTGGTCCAGAATAGGGAATCAAAATACTTCTAAATTATGAAATTTTGAAAGGTGGAAGAATATTCGAGGTGAATAAAAGCATGTAGTAAACACACACAGGGGGTGAGAAGATGGGACTAACGTCATTAGGGAAAATAACATTGTACATAGGATATAATGGACTTCATTGTATTATTTGCTGTGTCAGGTTAAATTAAATGTATGCTGCTGTGGCTGCTGCTGAAACAGGTCACACACTGCAGTGTGGGGATGCCACCACTACTGCTTCCAATCTGCATCAAGCCCCACACTTGATTCCTGGTCTTCCAGGAACGATGGCTCCTGTCTTTGCCAGCTTAATGAAGTGTTTTTCTTTTTCATCTAATCTTTCCATCCAAGAAGAATCAATCATTCCATCATTCCTCAAAAATGAATCAGCTTTAATACCCAAAAAACTCACTTGTATCCAGAGTAGATTTCACTTATCACTGGTCACCTATGTAGCGCAAATTGGTCCAAAATATCTAGGTGAATGTGGATAAAAGTTAAGAGACTGGTCATCAGCACATTTCCTGAATTATTTTAATACTTCTCATAATGAGTTTAAAAATTTTTTCAGTAAGGGAAAAAGCACTGAGACCAGTGATTGTCCAAATAAATACAACTAAATACATATTATATCAGTGGCAATGGAAAAGACCCCCAAAACACAAAATGAGCACTCTTAGAATCTGGTGTATATATTCTAACAGATAAATGTATAAACCTGTCAAACATCTATACTCATGTTAAATTCTTTTTCATCATAAAAAATTATCCCCCCCCCCCCCCAAAACCCAATGTCTGCAAAAAGCAAAGAAAGGCTGGGCAATTCTCCAAATTCCAAGACAAATTCCAACAGGGAGGCAGGGAGAGAGAAAGGGAGAAAGAGGAAGAGAGGAATGGGTGACATAAACAGAGAGGCCCAAGAGCTCTGAAGTGGTAAATGTTAAATAAACAATGGTGAAAGAGATGAAAGGTACATGGTAATTCTTTGTATTATTTCTGCAATTCTGTAAATTTAAAATTATTTCAAAATACAAAGTTAAAAACAGAAATTATTTCTCCTCCAATCTCTGTCTAGAACTGTGTGTATTCATGAGGATGGTCTGTTCCTCTGTCCCAAGGGGCAGCCACTAAAACACGCTGCCATTGAGCACTTCGATGTGGCTATGTGGATACTCGAGTTTTCTTACTCAATTTTAATTTGATTAATTTAGACTAGTTTAATGAAAAATGACAATATGCTTTTGGGTATACCTTAAAGAAAGTTCTACTTAAACAAGCCTCGGGCTCAGCTGGGGATGTGGGAGGTTAGGGATAATAAGCATCTTAAACTCAATCACAAAGGGTCCCATTAGGTATCCTCTAACTGGTGGTGAGAGGACACAAAAGATGGTTTGGGGGTATTTACATGCACCTCGACCTTGACTACAATAGAGTAGTTCATTTTGAAAAGAGCCTCTATCCATAAGATCTGATCAGGACAACAATGTTACTTCCTTCCAACAGATTTCTGCCATCCATACCAAATACATAAAATTTTTTTTATTTTAAATTCTTTCACCAGCTACTTCTACAAGGTTATAATGCTCAAAACATAAACTCATGTACTGTTCTCCATGGTGACTTCATCTTCTTCTGATAATTATAACCTGCAATAAAGAGTACATTTAAAAAAATCTTAACTTTTTTTTTAAAGATTTTATTTACTTATTTATTTATTTATTCATTCATTCATTCATTTATTTGACAGAGAGAAAGAGATCACAAGCAGGTAGAGAAGAGGGGGAAGCAGGCTCCCTGCTGAGCAGAGAGCCCAGTGCAGGGCTCGATCCCAGGACCCTGAGACCATGACCTGAGCCGAAGGCAGAGGCTTTAACCCACTGAGCCACCCAGGCGCCCAACTTCTAAAACATCACATTTATGACATGAGATGCTTCTAACAACTCCGTGCCTGCTGGGGTTTTAAGATATGAAAAGATCTAAAAAAAAAAAAAAAAAAAGATATGAAAAGATCTGATCAAATGCTTAATGACAACTGGGACTCAAAAAACTTAGGTTATGATATATCAACAAAAGAAAAGTGCCCTATACATAAGGAGAATTCTAAAACTTGACAGATGAGATTGCATTTATTGTATGAATTATCTAGACAGTTAAAACAATCAAATGAAGTTTAGAGTAACTCAAAGTAAATCAGGTAATGGAAATAGGACATTCAACTGCTTGGCAATGGGTGAGAAAAAACTTTATTTCCTGACATAGAGTACTACAACCTTACACCTATCTAGACAGAAGATACAGGCACATATACCTATAGTAACAAGACATTAGGAGCAAAACAACTCACTTTATGGAAAAATAAAAAAGATGTTGTGCAAAAAATCTGGGAAAAAGAAGAGTAAAGAGGAGGCTGCAAAAGTCTGGGCAAAGAGTAAGGACAGCACTGACTGAGTCAGAGGTGCTGAGAAATCCAAACAGACTGAGCTCCACAAGTATTCAAATCTGTTAATGGCCAGTCATGGATACAAAGAATTGAGGATATCTCCCACGTATTTTTTTTTTAAACCATGGCTGCTGATAAGAGCAAACCAATAAAGAACATGAATCAAATCCTGTAAACAAGCAAGGAAGGCATCAAGTACCAGAGGGCAAAATGATCCTCGGATACACATATTTTTCCTTAATTTTTCTCCAAACATACAGAACTTAGTTCTTATTCTAAGGGAAGCACTTTGAAACAGATTTATTAAAAGCAACATTTTGATTATATAACAAAAATTTCATACGGCCACAGTATCATTCCATAACAAAAAATCTCATGGATAGTACAAAAGCAGATTTAACAACAATGCTAATGTTTTGTAGAAAAAATTGAACACAAAATAATGCCCAAATCTGAGGGTGACTATGCAATTTGTCATTCAAATCAGTACACTTTGGAAATGAAAAGAGACATTTATCAATAATTAGACCTATCCTGAGCAAACCAGAACTTAGCATCACTCTTCCAAAGAGCTATCCAAAAAAAAAAAAAAGAAAAAAAACAACTTAGCATGGTATCAAAATACAAAGATAATATGGCTTAGAAACACTATACATGGACATGGACAGGACGGTGAACAAAATGGACCAAACAGTCAGCACTGTCCTCTCATAAAACACCAAATACACTATCCTAGGAGGAGGGATAAATAATAATAAACACAAAATATCTCAAGAGTGATGATGGATACGAAGAAAAATGAAGAGGCCAAAGGATAAAAGAAGAGTGGAGGAGCACTTGAGCAGAGAGGCTATGGAAGGTCTCTCTGAAAAAGTGAAATTGCACGAACTCTGAAATGAAATGGGGATGGGGCTACAGAGCGTGGGGGGAAGAGTATCCCAGGCAGAGGGTGGCAAGATCAAACCTGACAGTAAGAGCACTAGCATGTTCACAAAATGGAAAGAAGGGTGCTCAGTCACAGAGGCAGCAAACAGAAGAGGAGCCTGGAAGGCTGCTGGACAAGATCATGGTGGGCCTATTAGCCACAGTAAAGATCTGACTCTTCAATAAATGAACAGGACTCTCTTAAATACACTACAGGACTATTTTAAAAATTCACTCTGGCTGCTAGAGGGAAACAGGAAGGAACAGGGAACATAAGGAAATCAGAAGGCTACCGAGGAAGTGTACAATGTAGTAATCAAACCCATGCACTCAAACTAGCCTGGGTTCAAAGCCTGACTAAGCAACTCGCCAGTCAGGTTAAGAGAAAATCCCTAACTTCCCTACCCACCATTTCCTCAGTGATTAAAATTGGAACACTAACAGTAGCTACCTCACAGGACTGAGGATTAAATGGGTTAATTCACATGGAATGAGGACAGACAGCAGCAGCTAAATCTAGCAACTGCTTAGTGTGGAGCAGCCTTAAAACCACTACGACCTTCACCTCCACCTCCACCAATAACTGAACATTACATCTACCAGTCAAGATGTTAAGTAAGCAAGCTGGATTCAGGGGAAATTCCAGTCAAGAGATATAAATTATAAAGCCAATATAAGATAGAGGCAGCTCTCTAAAGATGTAAACTTTCATGGGGAGATGATGAAACCTGAATCTAAGCAGAAATAAGGAAAACAAAAGACTTCTCCTTAGAATTAGAACTACCTGAAAAGAGGAACTTTTGCCAGTGGAGAGTGAAAAATGAGAAGCTGGTCATGATTAAAGAATCTAAAGGGTAAAGTGTTAAGAGGGTAGACATGAGAAATCTAAAGGTGACTGGTTGTGGGGGGTGATGGGCTTCTGTTAGTCTAAATGGACAGAACTCCAGCACATCCAGCTTCCCTGAATAGTTAACACCATCCTTAGATATGTGTAGAGAACCAAAAGGAGATGGACAAATTGCACCAACGCTAGTTAGATTCAGGTCAAAGAGAATCTATTACTTGTAGTGTTATTTGAAATGAGTTGATCCTGTATGTTTTAATGAATAAATGCTATGTCTTGTAATATGCTAAAATAAATAATTTATATATATATATAATGTACATAATATAATTATACATAATTATAATAAATATAATATGTACATTATATATAATATAGAAAGAGTTCTTAACCTATCGGAAGTGACAGGAAGAATCATTACAGTTGAATGTCAACTGATAAATATGAAGCAAATGACAGAGAAAAAGAACAATTTTGCAAACACTATTATAGTAATAGTAATAATGGATGTGAGCAAGACTTATCAACCAATGCTAAAACTATTGGGCAGAATCTTGCTGAGAACAGGATATTTACAAAGTTTCAAAGTGTTCCCTTTATATTAGTTATTAATGTAAAAGGGGGAAAAGTACCTTTATAGTGAAAAAATACGACTGATACCATTTTAACCAAATGATCAACTTGAATATCATCAAAATGGGGCAAACTAACACTGTGTAACTAATGCAGTATGCTGAGGACAGGGCATCACTTTTTTAAAACATTCCTGCCCAAAACGCATGGCCTGAATCTAATCATGAGAAAACAATGCAACAAACCCAAATCATGGAAGACAATAAAAGGCTCAGTAGCTGTTTCAAATTGGAGATCTAGAGATACTAAGTGTCATTTGTTCAAAACTGGTTTCTGGAACAGAAAGAATTTAAATGAATGGAAAATTGGAGAAATTTGAGTTTAGAATGTCTATCAAATAATGTAATATTGTTGTAGTATTAAATTTCCTAGATGTGAAGAAAGAATAATGATGATGTAAACAGATGTTCTTGTTCTAAGGAACTGCGCTCTAACCTAGGGATGAAGGGTCAGGGATCTGCAACTTAACTCTCAAATGACTCAGCAAATAAAAGGTATTAATAATTTTATAAACACACATGTGTGTGCACACACACAGATCAATTCCATTCTCATTACTCAGGATAGTTATGATCTACAAAGTCCTGTGAACACTGAATTAGAGAATACTAAACCATTGTTCCTAAGGGAAATAACAGGATTATGCTACTGTGAGCCTCTGGTCAAACATTTTCATCAATGGATATGTAATCGGTTTTAATGTGTGTTTGTGTATGTGTTTATGTTTAAAAGACACCTTATTTAATACATACTGTTAATTCATTAACATTCATCTCACAGTCAACAACACTGTAACTCACTCCTGAAGGAAGACTAACATGTGTTTTCTTCCTAAGGCATGTCACAGCTTTCTTGTGCTGAGAAACACTAGACAGCAATTTGTTTTGGGGTCATTTTTAACACCAAAATCACCAGCAAAAAGCAACTTTACAAAAAACATAGCACTAAGCAGGCAGTGAAAAGAACACTTATTCACAACATTAGAGCTAAAAGGAGAGACTGGTGTTGCTTACTTGAGTTCAGCCGGGAATAAGAGCACTGGGTGACTCACAATTTTTTTTTCCTGCTCTGATCATATCCATGCATAACTGTGAAAGTGCCGCAAGTATTAATTTTGAAATTACTAATAAATCTTAACAAACAGGTGAATTTACGAGTACACAATTAGAAAATAATGAGCATTAACTGTATGTATGTAAGTGAATACACCTACATATACATATATAAACACAGGAAGAGGACACACAAGTGCACAAAGAAGATGTACAAAATGTTAATAAATCTGGCAAATCTAGGTAAGGGGTACACAGGATCTGTTGTTGTACCACTCTTAAACTTTTCTGTAGGTATAAATTTGTATTTTTTCAAAGTGATAATTAACAGAAAACACAAAACAGTGGTCTGGGGTGGTATCAATGATAGGCAATACAAAAGTGAATATTAAAGTTCCAATAGATGCAGAATAACAGACTTAACTTCACTAATAAATATGCAAATCAATACAGAGTATATTTCTCTCCCCCTAAAAATTGGCATCCCAATTGTAGAGAAGATTCATTATACAAACATTTTTCTTCCCTGCTGAGAGTGCTTATAATTTCAAATAGTAGCTTTAAAAGGCAATTTTGGTAATACATATTCTTTTTTTTTTTTTTTAAAGATTTTTTATTTATTTATTAGAGAGAGAGAGACTGAGAATGAGAGGAGAGAAGGTCAGAGGGAGAAGCAGACTTCCTGCAGAGCCGGGAGTCCGATATGGGACTCGATCCCGGAACTCTGGGATCATGACCCGAGCCGAAGGCAGTCACTTAACCAACTGAGCCACCCAGGCGCCCCTCTTTTTTTTTTTTTTTTTTTTGGTAATACATTTTCAACCAACCAATTATACTTCTATAAATTCATCCTAATAACATGTGCAAATGTTTTGCACAACATTTTCATGGTAAAAAGCAATTCGTTTTTAACATGTACATGAGTTTTTATGGGCATAGACAGATAAAATATTCTTAAAATGTATTAGTTTACAAAAATATATGGTCTCAAAATACACATCAACATATACATGTAATCCTGGCCACCAAATGGGAAAGATTATGGTTTAAAAAAAAAAATGTTTCATTGTTTCCACACTAAACATGAAAGGCTTTCATAATCAAGAAAAAAATTATTTTGCAATAGATAAGCTTAAGCATTGGCTTTTACTACTTGTGACTTCTTTTAAAAGTTGTGACCTCTTTTAAATGTCTTAAAACACTGTGATGCAAAAGCTTGATCATATTATACATCTTCAAGTATAAGGATACTTTCAATTACTCACTTGTTTCTTAACATTCCACAATCTCATAATTTAAATGAACACAAGTTACTTGTCAGAAATTAATCTTATTAGTTACAAAGATGAAATTATACAAAACTTTCTTCACATCACATTCTTAAAAACATTTTCAATATTGAATTATTAGTCCTCTATATGTAGAATATTTTATAGGTATTTGAATTCAGCAAAAGCTTATGTTAAAAAACTTATGAACACCTTATGAACAATTATACATAAAAGTTAACATGTTTTAAAATCAAAAGAACAACATAATTTCTCTGAATCATTATCATTCATAACCGGAGTTAAAAAGAAAAATAAAACTAGCAACACAGAACAGGCTGGCTCACTAGGCTTACGAAACTGTCTAATAATTTGTTGTTAATATGACAGAAAAAATTTTCCAATCAGTTTGTTATAAAGAATTTTGAAAAAGAAAATCAATTGATGCAGCATAATATATACATAAGCAACGTTCCACCACTAATTCTGTCAACATAGACTGAATCCTCTCAAAAGAAAATCTGTTATATACAACTACAAGGTGCTCAAATATTCTTTAACTAAATTGACTGCAATCCAATCAAGACTTAATTTTAAAAGGCTCATTAACAGCATCTAGTGATAAAATGGACTCTCTCTCTTCAATGAAACTCATATCTCATTTCATTAGACATGGACAATTAACTCATCTTGGTATTAGATCTATGGCAAGTAATTAGCTTAAGTTTTACAGGTTACTTAATGTGTTACTTTACTAATGAAAATAAAGGTTTATTCTCATTGGATCCATCTTTTTACTCCTCAAAGAGTGCCTCAGCAATTTTAATAACTGTACCTTAAATAAATAGAATTTTTATTTCAAATCCTCCTAATCTTTCTTAACAATTAAGGTGGCAAAACAGCGGCTCTATTCTGTAACAGTGTCTTGGTATACTATCTAATTTGAAATAAACATCTAATTTTTAATCTACTGTTTTATACTTTTCTATCTTTTTTTTTATTTTATTATTATTTTTTTAAAGATTTTATTTATTTATTTTAACAGAGAGAGAACACAAGCAGGCAGAGAGGCAGGCAGAGGCAGAGAGAGAGGAGCAGGCTCCTTGCCGAGCAAGGAGCCCGATGCAGGACTCGATCCCAGGGCGCTGGGATCATGACCTGAGCCGAAGGCAGCTGCTCAACCAACTGAGCCACCCAGGCGTCCCTATACTTTTCTATCTTAAAACAAGGCTAAGCCACTTGAGTTCATAACAAACATGTAATCAGAAACAAAACTATAAAGTCAATATTCTAAAATGAATTTTATTTTAAAAAACACACATAGCAAAGCTGAAAGAGTGAGAATAACAAGATAGAGAGGGAGAGAACACCATGAATCTAGTTTACAGTTCTGTAAACTAGTAGATCAAGTCATAAACTGGTATTTAAACTGGTGCTGCTGGGCAATATAGCCTGCAAATACTGAAATCGAGTGTGTTTAGAAAGTTTTACAGCATTCCAACGGGATTTTATCTGTTGATATAAAAAGTCTTAAACAGGATTGAATTTGTTTTTTTCAAATTCTATTTATCTGATAATTTCATTATAGTTTACAAAAGGATTGGTCTACAATGGATTAGAATTGTTCTGTAATGGTCTTTTACAGCGGATTATTTGAAAAGCACTAATTTAACTCTTCAGAAAGGCAGGTCTTCCTTTCTTTTTAAAAAGAAACCTTTCGATCATTTTGAGGTTGAATTCAAGACCAAATCCCGTAACACTACAAAAAAGACTACAGTGACTAGGGAATTAGTTTATACCTATAACAGCACACTTTTAAGACGTAAGTACTACCATATAATTATGTCAAAGACTCTAAGGTTTAAGAGATTATATTTGAATTTAAAGTAGATTTAAGATCAGAGGATCTAAGTTCCAAAGATACTGATTTTATCTCAACACAAGAAAGAACTTTCTAACAAACTTGGTCATTTGTCTTTGGCCTTAGGACACTGCTCCCTTCCACCTATCTCTTCTACTACTACCTAGTTATCTTTTTTAGAACAATTAAAACTTCTTACCTTAAAAACATGAGTGCAGATGCACTGCTTTCAAAATTAAAAAAAAAAAATGTTTAGTATTAAAGCCCTTATATCCTCACATATCAGTCTTCCCCCCAGTATCTATCTACACTACCTTCCCCGATGTACCCCAGACCTTCCACCGCAACAAGCCAAGTGTACACAGGCTGATCCTACTGGTGGTATCCAGAATACCCTTCCTCTCAACTGTCTCGTAAATTCCTGCTGTAGTCCAATTATCTCTAGCTTTTTTTCCTAAAACCTTCAACCTGCACCAGAACTCCTTACATACCTCCTTGACTTTCCACAGCACAAGATATAACATCTACAGGAGCATTTACCACACTGTGTATTAGTTCACTGTCAGTCCATCAGTCTCCTATAGACGAACGCTCCTTTAGGACAAAAATCGTAAGCACTGAAAAATGTTTGCTGCCTGAGAAAGCACTAAATTAACAATGAAAAGAGGAACAAAAACTGAGTAACAATCATTTGCAATATAGGAATAAAGTATCACAGAATTAAATATCACAAGGGTGGTTAGACTTCGTGGCTTTAATAAGGTTCCTTCCAAACCAGATTACATAATATTTTAATTTTTATTATCATTCTTCTAAAGCAAGTAATCTGTTTTCATAGCTAAATACTATTATTCAAGGGGTGCCTGGGTGGCTCAGTGGGTTAAGCCTATGTGTTAGGCTCAGGTTATGATCTCAGGGTCCTGGGATCGAGCCCCACATCTGGCTCTCTGCTCAGCAGGGAGCCTGCTTCCCTCTCTCTCTGCCTGCCACTCTGCCTATTTGTGATCTCTCTCTCCATCAAATAAATATTAAAATAAAGAAAAAGAAAATAAATACTATTATTCAAATCAGATTTATGAAACTTTATAAGTATTCAATTTCTAAGATTAAGAGAGACTCTTACTGTAAAAGTTCCTACTTTCAAATGAGTCAAGTCAAAGGGGGATGGGTGGGTGAGTAGGGGGAATAAGGTAGGGATATAAAGTAGAGAGGAAAAAAAACATTCCCTGCAGAGAATAAATAGCCTTTCCCAACTAAGGACTCCACAAGAGAATCAAGTCTTAATGCCGGGCCCAAGGCATAAATTATATATAATTAACTTCTCTCCTACACATCTATAATGATACTTGTTATGAATCACTCTAGGTAAAACTGAAGAATTTTTATGTTCTGTGGTTCAGAAGAGGAACCCTAGCTGAGAAAGGCCATATAAACTAACGGAAAATCACAGTACTTTTCCTCTTGAAAACATTTTATATAGTAATTAATTTCTTAGGCACAAACAGAAGTTTGTTATAATTATAACGTACATAAAAACCAGCTATACTATTTCAACTATGTCTAATAATTATTTATAAATGGGCTGGATGGGAACATAAGAAATATATCACAAAGAAATGACTAATTGGAAACCAAAGATGGTTGCATTGCTCATAAAAGTAATGACCTTTTACACACATACACACACACAAACACACACACACACACACACGAATATACTTATTTATGGAATGACTTCTTTAAAAGTGCCTTTAACAGACACGGTCAATCTCCTGTATAAAATAAAAAAGTTTAAGACTATTGGTGAATCTTTTAGGAAACCAGAACTCTCATACATTGTTGGTAGTAATTTACAAAATAACAACAACCCTTAGAGAGAAAGAAATTCAGAACGAGCTAGCAAAATTATGCAACACCACTTCTAGAACTCTATCCTGAAGATAAATTAACAAGGTCATGTAAAAATGTATGTAAAAGCTATTCAATACAGCACTCTCTCTATGTGTAACAGCAAAAGCCTAGAAGCAGAGTCGCCTGGGTGGCTCAGACGGTTAAGCAGCCAACGCTCGATTTCAGTTCAGATCATGATCTCAGGATCCTGGAATAAAGCCCTATGTCTGGCTCCTTGCTCAGGAGGGAATCTGCCTGAGGATTCTCTCTCCTTCTCCCTCTGCCCCTTCCCCCACTCATGCTTGCATGCTCTCTGTCTAAAATAAATAAATAGGGGCTCCTGGGTGGCTCAGTCAGTTAAATGTCCGCCGTGGGCTCACGTCATGATCCCAGGATCTTGGAATTGAGCCCCACATCGGGCTCCTGGCTCAGCGAGCCTTGCTCAGGGAGCGTGCTTCTCCCCCTCCTGCTCTCCCTGCTTGTGTTCTCCCTCTCTCTATCAAATAAATAAAATCTTTAAATTTTTTTTAATAAAATAAAATAAATCCTTAAAATAAATAGCTTAGAGGCAATCTAAATGCCCATTAACAGGGGAATGCTGGAATAATTTATGGTATATCCACACAACGGAATATGATAAAGTTATTAAAAGGACTGTCTCAAAATACCCCCACAAAAAGTGATTTCAACAATATACTGTTAAATAAAAGGTGTAGAAAAGTGTAATGTGTATATAACCACCTACGAAAAGTGAGAAATTACACACATAGGCATACACAATTGTCAAACTTCTGTAACTGTTTATGTCAAAAAAGAAATGTAATGATAAAATGGAAACGAATATAAAAAATTTACCTGAATAGCAAAAGGAGAACACATATAGGCAATAGGGATAAGAGTCAGAGTCTCTGAAAACTCCCTTACAGAATTGACTTTGAACTGTGTAATTATTTTACAAGTAACAGAAAAATAACTGAAGCTACTGTGAAAATTAGAAAACCAAGTACAAATGAGCTTAAACGTGAACCCATATAACTCGTACAACCCCTGTTATACACTCAGAAATTACTGAGTTTTAAAAGACAATTTCAAGAAAGAAAGAAAGAAAGAAAGAAAGAAAGAAAGAAAGAAAGAAAGAAAGAAAGAATTTCAATCTCCAGTGGGATACAGTCTAAATACAATAGGAACTGCAGAAAAATTTTCACTTATTATGTTGTTGATAGCAGTGTTTGTACTGTTATTCTGAGACTTTTATATATTTTAGAATAAAGCAAGTAAGTCATTATTTTGTGTCTTTAGGAACCAGGATTTTTCAGTGGGGAAGAAAATAGATATATAAGATCAATTAAATAAAACACTGTAGCTCTGATTTTGAATGAGAATGGACTTGCATACACCTATATTCCTGAATGTGTGTGTGTGTATGTATGTATGTATATATGTATCTCCTAGCTCTGTCCTAAAAAGGTTTACAAATAATGATTATCACTTAAGTCCAGAATGCAATCTCTACTTACTATTTTTCACTAAAAGTAACTAGGATTCCTTAAAGAAATGGATGATTCTAAGTCTGGAGAGGAAACTTTCTAAGATGACACTGGACTATCATACCACTCTAAAAAGCAAAGTTACTAGGCCCAACAACTGGAGCAGTGTCAGAAAGACTTAGAAGTGAACTTGAGGAAGCCCCCAATGGCCAAACAGCATGATCATTAAAAACACTAACTGCAATGAACTGAAACATCGAAATAGTTTATATGCATTCATACTGATACTCAAAAAGGAAACAAAAAAACTTATTCTTTACCTTTGAAGGATTCCTAGGAACCAACTATTTTTAAACTAGTAAATAAAGAACTGAGCATTCACCCAGCGTTTCCTGTAAAAACTGAATCTGTTAAAAAAAAAAAAAAAACTGAATCTAGTTAATATTAATGAACAAACAGGATATAACCATTTTACAGTTCCTACTGAAATAAAAGGCCTAAAAAAACGACCATCACCACACTACTTGTGAAATATTTTCTCAAAAGGAAGAAAGGAAATGAGGAAGGGAGAGCAGGAGATCTGAATCTGATTAAACCTTTCTCACTTACCCAAAAATACAGAGGACAGAGATCAGTATTAAATGCCACCATGAATCAGCAAAATCCACAGTAATTATTTAGGATAAATAACTCAGTCCCTTAACAAATAAAATGTAAGAAGGAGAAACGGAGCTGAGGGACAGAATGGCTTAAGCAATCTATCAATTAACTGCAGTGTATACGACCCTCACTTGGATGCCATTCAAACATGTATTTTAAAAACACACTTATGAGATAAGGGGGAACAAAGAACACTGACTAGATACTTGATAACAAAGAAAATTTAGGTTGATAAAAAAGCATAAACATGATAGCATTAAAGAGCCCTGTTTTTTTTTTTTACAAAAGCATAATAAAATATTTACAGAGGAAATTATGTCTAGAATATGCTCCCCAAATCATGTGGCATGCAGAAGAGGGAATGAGAGCTGTGGAGGAGAGTAAGGGCATACCTGGAAGGAGACAGGCAATGCTGATGCTGAGTGATGGATTACTGTTGTTGAAAATTAGCCGTGATGGGTATTAAGGAAGGCACATGATGTGATGAGTGCTGGGTGTTGTACACAACTGGTGAATCATCAAACACCGTATCAAAAATTAATGATGTACTATATGTTGGCTAACTGAACATAATTAATAAAAAAATTAGCCATGATGAAAAGTTTAAAAGAATAAACTGTACCTATGCTAAAGAATGTCAGAAAGCTAAGTATTCAACAAGATCATTAAAAGGTTGTCTGAACCATGCTTGTTCTTGATGTTATGTCACTGTCCATCATAGCCACTTTAGGACGTCAACCAAAAAAAACTGTATTAATTTGATCTCTTTCAAAGTGGTGAGACAGCAGTAACATCTTCTGTAAGAATAAAAGTCTAAGAAACCCCCCAACAAAATCAAGAAAACTTATCCTTGCATATTGCTATCAATATAGCCTTTTAAGTGTGTTTTAGGCATAATAAAGCTCATTTAGTGAATTGACACAGGACAGGATACAGAATTGCAGAAGAAAATGCTAATTATAAAGCATCATATCTAACATTATCCATGTTCTATAACCCATGTGAATGTATATATATAACTACATGAAAAACAATCTAGAAGAAGACATGCCAAAACTGTCAACAAGGGTAGACTGTAGAGTGACAGAGCAGGTGGTGCCTTTAATTTTTTTTCAGACTATCTGTATTCTTAAACTTTCACAAAAGTATATATTAACTAATTAAAATATATATTAATCATAAGAAAGGAAGTAATAGGACTTAAGAGATAATTAAGAAAAATGTGTAATGTATCTGAAAAAATGTAAAAATGTTATGAAATTCTATGTGTTTGCAATTATAAAATATGCCTCTCTAATAACATTTTATAAATCATGTTCCACAAAACACTGTCTATCCTCATAAAAATAATATTAAAATTTATTACAGATTGATCAGGTTTTAAATTCAAAGCCCATATTCTGATGAGACTGATTTGCATAGTTCTATCTGAACGTTCAATGAGATCTGCATTTATATTTACTGTAGTTATCAGTTAGAAATGGGGGACAGGATAAGTTACGTCACCTCTTTAAGCCTCCAATCCTGTTAGAAGAGTAAAACCACCTTCTGAGGTTATTGCATGGTCTGAATCAGACATTGCACAGATTGTGAAAGCAGTTGACACCATCTGGCTATAGTTATTAGCAGCCCTAGAAGGGCCATCTGATCCCATAAGTGCACATCCCTTCATTTCAAGCAAAGAGCTCTAAGTAAAATTACTATGAATGAAAATTTTCAGAAGATACAACATTTAACTAACCTGGCTTTGATCAACTGTAGACATTTCACTCATCAACATTTTTGGCTGCGGGGCGGAAGCAGGAAGCAGAAACACAAACATGGATACTTAGTCCCTACTTACTTATGACAGGGGAGCTCTCAGAGAAGAGCTAATGGATGCTGAAGAGACAAATCCCCAAGAGTATCCTCTACAATTCCATTCACAAAGACTCCCAAAGGTGAACTTCATTTACCACTTTAATAACTACCACTCCACAATATTATCAAGTATTTAATTTATGTATAAAACATTCTTACGTTTGAATGACTTACATGTATTCATCTGCTACCCTAGAAACCAGCTGACTGCCACCTCCGTTTTTTGAAGATGAATCCACTCCCTCTAGCAAGTAGACATTTTTCCCAGAGCTCTCCACCTGCCCCCTATAGCCCTCTGCTACATCAATGGAAAAACTACCAAAAATCACTTTCTTTCCAAAAATTACTTCTCTAGAATTTCAATGCTCAACTACATAAGTTTCTATCAGGAAATGGGATTAAATCCTTCCTAAAGAAGGGTTTTTGAAAATCTAGGGAATGACACATAAAAACAAACTTCAAAATATATTATCCCTGAGGAAAAAACTAAAAACTTTAGAGAAGTTTCACAAAATATATCCATGTTGACCTCATAGTCAAAGTTTAAAACTACTCAATAGTCAAGTTCTTATATTTCTGAAGTTGCGATTACTCTCAGAAATGTTTCCTAACTAGGAAGTCAGTACACCACAGAATAGAATACAGACTGTAGGTTGCATTTGGACTGCTACTTTCTGGCAGGTGACCTTTGGACACATTATTCAACCTCCTGAGGCTCAATTTCTTCACCTACAAAACAGGAATAAAACTCAGATCACCTCACACCTGTCAGAATGGTTAAAATTAACACAAGAAACAACAGGTGTTGGGAAGGATACGGAGAAAAAGGAACCCTCTTGCCCTGCTGGTGGGAAGGCAAATTGGTGCAACCACTGTGGAAAACAGTATGGAGGTTCCTCAAAAAGTTAAAAATAGAACTACCCTACCGTCCAGCAACCACACTATGGGTATTACCCAAACAATACAAAAACACTAATTCAAAGGGATACATGCCCCCCCTGTGGTAATAGCAGCATTATTTACAATACCCAAGATATGGAAGCAGCCCAAGGGTCCACTGATTGATAAATGGATAAAATTAAATGTGGTATGCATATAAAATGAAACATCATTTAGACATAAAAAAAGAGGGGGTGAGGAGTTGGGTTAAACTGATGAAGCAGATTAGAGGAGTACATTTGTGATGAGCAACAGGTGATGTATGGAATTGTTGAATCACTATATTGTACACCTGAAACTAATGTAACACTGTAAAAAAAATAAAATAAAATGATAAAAAAAATAAACTTACAAGATATGGGAAAAAACCTAAAACAAATGTATGTAAAATACCTAGAATAATACTTGATAAAAAGTATACAAATCAAAAGAAGTATCCATAAAGAGGCATCTGGGTGGCACAGCTGGCTGAGCATTCAACTCTCGGTTTTGGCTCAGGTCTGATCTCCAGGTCTTGAAATCGAGCCCTGTATCCAGCTCCACATTCTGCCTGGAGTCTGCTTAAGTTTCTCTCACCCTCTCCCCCACCCCCCTTCCCCAAGCTCCTCCCTCCCTCTCTTCAATCAATCAATCAATCAACCAATCTTTAAAACAGAAAATTAAAAAGAACTATCCATAAGACGACTGGCTTCCACTTGACACCATGGTACCATATACTTAATCAGAGATAGAGGGGTACTCGGCCTGCTCTAGGTAAGTACTCGCTGAAACAGATAAGCTTTCCAAGCTTTGGTCATAGTGTCTCATAAAGTCTGACTACAGCTCCTGCTCTTTGGTTCCATGAAGTTTACCCAGTACCAATCCACTCGGTAGTTATATACAAAAATCAATGCTATTATCCCCATCAATAACTCTGAAGTAATACCAACTCAACAGAATAAAAATTAAAGTAGCATTTTCGCTCCCTTGCTTAAAACCAGTAGCTAAGAATAATATGGTACTGCTTATCTTGCCCAAAGAATTAAAAGCACATAGGGTTTATAATTTCCTCTATTTATAAGCTTTTTAATGGGGACGTGTGGGAAGGCATCAATGTCTTTCATTTACTACCTAAACTAAACATTTATTCCTTTTTCAGATCCTACTCTATGCCAGGTACTCATCAAACACCAGGGAAATGCTCCATAAAATAGACATGCTTTGCCTTCACCGAGTTTACCAGGCTAGTGAAGGATGCAGATCAGCAAACAGCATTTTCCATATTTTAAGCAACCAGTAAATTATGATTTTCTAGCTTTCTCAGCTTTTACAAAAATTGACAGCTATGCAGAAAAGCTTAAAGCCAATTATTGGCTTTTTCTTTGAAACACCTGAAATACACCTTAATCAGCTTAGTACAAAGAAGTATCATATCAATACTTTTTTATTCCAGTCTGCTTGTCAAGTTCTTTCTCAAAATAATAGTCAAGTAACAAATGGTAGCACTTTCCATTTGACTTTACTTTCATTAACAGTTTTAAAAGCTCCATGAATAGAGTAAGGATAGCATCAACCAAAACGACTTGGGTAACAATTATTTATGTGTAGATTTACATTAAAATTATAGAAAACACTCCTGGCATTAAAAATATGTGCATAAATTCTTCACACATTCCATATACCATAATATCAAACATATGATAGTCATTCAAACTAATTTGATATGCCTAAAGTATATTCATCTATAGCGTCTTAATAAAACTAAAAATATAATCTGTGGCCAAATTTTTTTGGTGTCTTATTTTATTGATACTCTTGCATTATGTATAATCTGTAAGTTTTATTTTGGTAGCCAACAGTATAAATTAAAAATAAAAAGAAGTGAAAAAAAATAAAAAAAAATAAAAAGAAGTGTAAACTGCTTCTAATTTGTTAGAAGAAAGAACAAAGTGGACAAGACATAATATGGATGCACCAACCACCAGAGAAACAAAACAGAAAAGCAAGAGAATATGGGCTATTCAAAAGTCACAAAAGAACAAAGTATTCTCCTTTCCAAAACTTAAAAGAACAGTAGCAGTCCCCCTACCTTAATGCAACTTAAGAGTTTAAACATAAAATGCACTAACTATTCAGTTACAGCTGTCTCCCCTTATCTGCAGCGTTGCTTTCTGCAATTTCAGTTACTCATGGGCATCCCAAGTCAGGAAACAGTTGATCCTCCTTCTAATTCATCATCAAGTCAATAGTAGCCTACTGTCACAGTTTCTATCATTCATCTCATCACGTAGACATTTTACCGTCTGATATCATCATAAGGGTGAGTATAATATAAGAAGATATTATGAGAGAGACCACATTCACATGACTTATTACCATATATTGTTCTATTACTAATTATTGCTGTTAATCTTTTACTGTGCCTAATTTATAAATTAAACTTATCAGAAGTATGGATGTATAGGAAAATGCATAGTATATACAGGGTTCAGTACTATCTGCGTGTTCAGGCATCCAGTGGGGGTCTTAGAACATCCCCCCACCTGTGAATAAGGGGCACTACTGTAATAGTGTAAAGAGAAATTTTATTAGGAACAATCATTAATAGTAATTGATCACTATGATCCAAAGCAACATTCCAATTTAATCCTCACAAACACCTTTACTACTCCCATTTTTACACAGCAGAAGGAGATTTAAGTAATCTGTCCATCACAAGGCTGCTAAGTGACAGAACCAAGATTCAAACCTAATCACGAAGTGGTCACTAAGCTTATTGTCTTAACTATTTGGTCACAAAATCACAAACCTGGTCACAAAGCTTATTGTCTTAACTATTTGGTTCTTCTGTTAAAGAAACAGAATATGTTCTTCAGGCTAAAACTTCAGCCCCCATCAAAAACAAATTCATGATGTCTTATTACACAAGTTCGAAGCTCTACTCCTTGGTGTCTAGGAGTATGTGAGTGGAGAAGGGGGTAGCCATTACTATACAATTAACAGTGGTTGAGGAGAGGGGAAAACATGTTTTTTCACTAATTTACAGAGTAACTGTTTAATTGATGGATACACTAATCTTAAGGTAAAGATTTATTTGTCCATCAACTATCGATTTCAATTTTCTATGGCTCTTAAATTAGCATTGCTTAATGCCAATACAACTCTAAAGTGCAAACAGGGGAACCAAAACTGCAAGCCAATGTAAGACTGCCACTTAGCTGGTTCTTTTAAATACAATATTTAAATTTGCTGAAGGAGGGGCGCCTGGGTGGCTCAGTTGTTAGGCGTCTGCCTTGGGCTCGGGTCATGATCCCGGGGTCCTGGGATTGAGCCCCACATCAGGCTCTCTGCTCAGCAGCAAGCCTGCTTCTCCCTCTCCCACTCGCTCTGCTTGTGTACCCTTGTCAAATAAATAAATAAAATATTTAAAAAAAATTACTTAAATTTGCTGAAGGAGAACTCACATACTTGCCTCAAAATATCTTTAAACTCAGCTGACAAGAACAGATTTTATTAAGATTTAAAGATAATATTATTGGGGATGCCC
Organism: Nasua narica; assembly: GCA_028533885.1. Lineage (NCBI taxonomy): Eukaryota > Metazoa > Chordata > Mammalia > Carnivora > Procyonidae > Nasua > Nasua narica. The sequence goes on from CM052802.1 coordinate 3,927,179, forward strand.
CCTACCCACACATACCTAACTTTTTAGCTACAAAGTCATTATTTGTCTGCAAGGTGAGAAAAAGACTGCAAACCAGTCAGGTGGTGGGAGACTGTAAATGCAATGAGGTGGAAGGTCAGAAAAGAAGAACATCAGAATGAAGTCAGACTACTTTGAAGACCTGGTGTTTGTTCCATAAACTCCACAAAGTGATTCAATGCACACACTCCAACATAAGCTAACCACAGGTTTATTACTTGGTAGCCTTTTCAAGGCAATGTATTTTAAAAAATAATACCTTGACAGTACATTTAATATTTGGCAATCAAATCTAGGTTTTCTTCTTTTAAATTGAAGTATAATTCTTATACGGTGTTACATTAGTTTCAGGGGTAAATGGATCTAGACGATATTTGCTAAGTGAAATCAGTCAAAGATAAATATCATGTGATTTCATTTATAGTGGAATTTTTTTAAAACAATAACCTTTAAAAAAAAAATCAGTCGAACACTGTTTTACACAGATAATTCAAAAGTATCCTAACAGTATCATTAGATAACAGGAAACTAAGCAAATATAACCTTCCTAAAAACAGTATTGAAAGTAGATACTTAGGTATTCATTAATTACAGTAGAACAGTAAGTGGCAGAAGAAATTTAAAAAAAAGAAACAGAAAACAGAAACAATATAAAGTAAAATGTCTAATAAGTTTATAATCAAAACAAAATATTGGTGAAATCCAAGATAAGTATCATGTGGCTAGTTAAAGCTTTCTTTTTCTGTTTAACAGCTCTCCCAGTAATCTGACACACAGCCAAAGCTATTCATTTGATCACTTTCATTTTAATCTCATCAATAGAAGTATTTTAGATTTTTAGAACTTTTAATGACATACCTTTATATATACAACGTTATACTGTGATTAGTTTCCAAATTGGCACCTTCTCAACTGTAAATACCAAAATAGTTAACATGATGGATTGGGTGATACCTTAGTTGGCTAAATGAAAACTCCTGATAACCAACAAGAAAAAATCATGACAACACCCTAAAAAAGTTCAAACGTCTCAGATATGAAGTAATGTATAGTGTTTTATGCACAAAAGATCTGGATATGTTATTATTAGAGTGCAAAAGTATAAGTAAATTATTCTCATCAAGTCTTGCCCCCACATTCAAGGACTTACCTTCTTTTTATCCCTCATTGAGCCTTTGCCTCGGACCATTATTTTACATCCTGTTTCTGCTTCAAGCTGTTTAGCAGTAAGTCCTCTAGGTCCAAGGATTCTCCCAACAAAATTAAACTAGAAAAAAAAAAGTCACTATAATTATTCACTTGCTTGAATTTATAGCTCTTAAAACTAAATGTATTTTTCCCTTTTCAAGTTAAATATTTTTTAATAAATCTTCGAGTACTTACGAATTTCTAGCCCAGTTTGAGGGCATAGTTACAAGAGCTCATTGTTCAGAATGAAGTTTCATAAGTATTAACACAAAGTATAAATTAGGAACAGCACTACACAAAAGAGGTACGGTACTGAACTGGCCAACAACATGTAATCTAAACAGAATAAACCAGCATATTAAAGAGTTTGACAAAATCTTAGATACCACCCAATACAAATCTCTTCCACAAAACTCTGTAATGTCAGCATACAGGGAATTGTTCATTATGTTAAATAAGTACTTTCATTTTTGACAGAGATCTTTGGGAACACTTCCTGTCTCATTTATATAACAAGAAAATACTTTCTCCAAAGCAACTATTCAGAGAGAATTATCATTTTCAGTTGACTTCCATAACACCAATGGCCAAATGTGGATTCCACCTTATACTAAGTATTTCAGTCTTAGAGAGTATAATATTCATTACGCAATTTTGTCTGTCTCTTATTTTTCTTCTTTTTTTTCCATTTCTAACTTTAACTTATACTACTAGTTTTGCAAGGAGCCTTAATTCTTTCCATGAGTAGAACAGCGATAAAAATAATTGTATATACCTAACTGCCATCCCTCAACAGAAATTTCTAGTACAACGGCCAAAGGGAAAGACACACGGACTCTGAATACTGAAAGGTACAGTTCCCTCATTCACAGGTCAAATGCACAAAAGACAAGAAAATGAGCATTTATCAGTTCCACAAAAAAGCCATGGTAGTTTTTATTTATTTATTCAAATAGGTACCGATTCTTAGGTTTATAGCTTCCTACCTCTTTCCTGCATTTGATCCTACTATTAGTACGTCATTACATAAAAGTAATATGCTAGCATTCACTGCTGTAAGGGCTTAGGAAGCTAAGCTAAGGCATGCTCCAATCTTTTGTACTCCCAATAGCTTCTTACATTCCCCTCACTACACTGCTCACCAACATCGCCACATCCTACAAGTGACAGACAAATCAAAGACGGATAATACACATGTCTAGCTGGGAGAAAGCACTCTTCCCTCAGAGGATTTTGATACAACTCTGTCCACCCCAAACCTCATAGACTAATCCTATATGCACTTGATCTAGCTCTACAAAATCCCCAATTCTGAAATCTGCCTTTATATTCTAATAAAACTCCTTACCCTTGCTTCGTTCCTTGGCATATAGTACTTTATCCACTTCTTTAATCAACCCAAATCCCTGCCATCATCCATTTTAACAATGAACTTGCTTCCAACCCAGAATTCCTTTCCTACATCTCCAATTTGAATAAATTCAAGAACTATACTATTATTAAGTGTTTAAAAAAACTCTTAAAGCACACAGATCCTAACTGGTATCCAAGTTCTAATACTGAATAATAATTAGGAATTTGAAAATCACATCAGATAAGCCTCAGTTATACAATGGAGATGGTACTATCTGGCAGAGGTCTACTGAGGAGTGAATTTATGTACAGATTAAAACCTATAAAAGGTTCAAGGCATGGTCTGGCACATACAGTGGATAATTAATAGCCTACCAAGTCCACTACAAATTCACTTTAGGAAACCTCGGGCCCTCAAATATCCAGCTTAGTATGTCCATATCAGGGGATATGGTCCATAGCAAATTTGCCCTAGAGAACTCCAGAGATACTTGACACTCAAAGAGTTCTGTAGAAAACCAGAACGAAAAGGTGGAAATGGTACACAGAAAACCAACAAACGGGGATCTAACTTGCAGGGAACAGGCTTAAGTTTTTGTCTCCATAAAGAGCATATGGTTACCTTCCCAAAACTGACACTTCAGGTCATCGATCACCTCAAACTAAAGCTTGCAGTGGGTGAGCGCAGCACATGAATACGTAAGTTCGTAATTCAAATGTTCAGTGCTTCATACTTAAACACAAAGAGACAAAGCAGGTTCACCAAAGACTTAAGAAGGCTAAGGCGAAAAGAGACAATACAAAAAAGAGAGGACAAGGGATCGTTCCTTGATGGAAAAGACTGCTGGTAAAGAAAATAATATCCAAAAAGAACTACTTTATAGATAGTGCTGAAATATTTTCTAAAATGGCTCTATGCATTTTAAGTCCCCAAAGAAGAAGATAAGAATTTGTTTTGATCCACTTCCTCTCTAGCCCTTCTTAACAATGCTTTTTATTTTAGCCATTCTGACACACTTGCTGAATGTCTGAATTCACCATTTTTTTTCACTTATTGGCCATTTCGATCTATACTTTTCTTGAAGCACATTTGAAGTTTCTAGACTATTCTTCTATTGTGTTAAGTGTATTCTTAATTGATTTTTTTAAAAGATTTTATTTATTTGTCAGAGAGAGAGAGAGCAAGCAGGAGGAGCGGCAGGCAGAGGGAATAGCAGGCTCCCTATGGAGCGAGGAGTCTGATGTGTGACTTGATCTCAGGACCCTGGGATTCATGACCTAAGTTGAAGGCTGACACTTAACTGACTGAGCCACCCAGACATCCCTTTCAATTGATTTCTACTTTGTGGTTACATGTGTACCAAATACCCTTTCCCATCCTGTGGCTTGCCTCCTAGCCTTTTGGTTGTTGGTTTTTTTAAGATTATTTATTTAAGTGAGAGTATGTGCACAGAGGGAGAGGAAGAAGTAGACTCCCTGCTGAGAAGAGCCGGATGGGGGGCCTGATCCCAGAACCCTGAGACCCTGACCAGAGCGGATAGCAGATGCTTTACTGACTGAGCCACCCAGGTGCCCACTGTCTCCTAGTTCTCTAATGGTGTTGTATAACTGATTTTAATTGGACTGAATTAATTTTAATGAGCTCAAGTTATCAGTCTTCTCTTCATGGTTAGTAGGATCGTTCTCCCTCCCAAGATCATCAAGATATCCTTCTGTATTAACTCTTAGAAGCTTTATTGTTCTTTCACATTTATAGCCACAGTATACCAGGAATTAATGTCTATGATGGTACAGCTTTTTCGCTTTCCCTCACATGGATACCCAATTGTCCTAGCATATTTTATTGAAAAGACTATCCTTTTCCTATTACTCTATGGCGCCATCGTCATAAATAACACCTATATATACTTGAGTCTATTTCTGAGTTCTCTATCTTATTACATCTATTTGCCTATTCTTACTTAATATCACATTGTGTTAATTATCATAACTTTATAATAAATCTTGATATGCAGTATTCCAAGTTATTCTACCTTGCTCTTACTCAACAGTGTCTCGGCTATTCATTCCCTTTGTTTCTGTATGGATTTTAAAACCAGTTGGTCAGGGACGCCTGGATGGCTCAATCGGTTAAGTGACTGCCTTTGGCTCAGGTCATGATACCAGGGTCCTGGGATTGAGTCCTGCATCGGGCTCCCTGCTCAGTGGAAAGCCCGCTTCTCCCTCTCCCTCTGCCTGCTGCTCTGCCTACTTCTGCTCTGTCAAATAAATAAGTAAAATCTTAAAAAAAAAAAAAAAGAAAAGAAAACCAGCTGGTCAATTTCTGAAATAATACTAGTGATAATTTTAATTGAGATATTACAACAGAGGCTTCAAAACCATGAGCACAATATAATTTCTTTATTTGGTCAGGTCGTCTTTAATTTCTATCAAGAGTATAAGGCTTTTTTATTGTGACTTTACTCATTTTTGTTAAATTTATTCCTAGATATTTGGGGGGTTCGTTTTTGCTATTGTATATATTTTAACTCATTTTTGTTTCTTATATATGAACACATAATTGAATGTTCTGTATTAAACCTTAAAACCAGCAGCACTGTTTCTTCATTATTATCATAATTTTTCTGTAGGTACTTTTGTATTCTTTAGGTAAACAAACCTATCACTTGCAAATAATGACTGTTAGATACCCTTTCTCCTTCCCAACCATATGGCACTAGCCAATACATCTCAAGTTCAAAGTCAAAGAAAGAAGAGTCTATCATCCTTCACTTGTTCCAGACTTTCAAAATTAAAGTTTTCAACAGTTGACTATAAAGCTCAAAGTAATCTGTAAACTTTTTTGTAGGTATACTTTACCAGATTAAGTAAACTTCCCTCTATTCCTCAGTTTGATAAAGGTGTTTTTTTTTTTAATCATTGGTGGATGTTTAAATTTATCACATTTCTTTACCATCTATAGAGACAACCCTAATATTTCTCTTAAATTCTGTTAGTGCAGTGGATTATAATTATCTAATGTTAAACAATCTTACAGTCCTAAAATAAACTCAAATTAATCTTGATGCACCACCATCCTTTTCATAAGTTATTACATTCAGTTTGCTAGGACTTTGATGATTTTTTTTAAATTTACTTTCATATGAACCAGGAGAGACTGTGGACTCTGAGCAACAAACTGAGGGTTTTAGAGGGGAGGGGGTGGGAGGGTGGGCGAGCCTGGTGGTGGGTATTGAGAAGGGCACGTATTTGCATAGAGCACTGGGTGTGGTGCAGGAACAATCAATCTTGAAACACTGAAAAATTAAAATAAACATATTTGGGGAGAAAAAAAATTTACTTTCATAAATGGAATTGGCTTGTAATATTCGCTTCTCATAATATGCTTCTTGGGTTTTGGCATCAAGGTTATTCTGGCCTCAAAACGTGCTGAGATGCATTCCCTCTTTTTCTATTCTCCGGACGGGCTTTGTAGAAGACATGTTATTTTTTTCCCCAAATATTGAATAGAAATCAGTGGTGAAACCTAGAGTTTTTAATTATGGATTCAGTTCTTTAATTCAGATTTTCCAGCCTTTCATATCTCCATTTTGGTAACATGTATTTACCTAAAAATATGTCCATACTGTTTCAACTTTCAAATTTATTGATGTAAAGCTTAAATCTAATTATCTTCCCAGTATCTACAGAATCTGTAGTGATGGCTCCCCTTTCATTCCTGACTGGTTACCTATGTCTTTCTTGTTCTTTATCAATCTTCCAGTCTTTTCAAAAAATTTACTTTTGTTTTTGCTGCCTGGGGTAGAATGACTTAAAAAATGGCCACAATTATCCTTTAATCCCTAAAGATATCTATCTATGCCACTGCAGTGTAAACTTGTAGCTCATCTCAACCCTCGAGCACTGTGACTTGCTTTTCCAGTACAACATAGTAGGAAGAATGATATTCATGTGAAAAGCCTAAATTTCAATGTTAGGTGCATTTACTCTCTTAGAACCCTATTATTCCCATGTAAAGAAGCTCAGACTAACCTACTGGAGGAGAATGAAGACAAGTGACCCAATCACCATCAATGTCCCAGCCCAGAGCTACACAACTCCTAAAAACAGAGCTGCCTCATCAACCTATAGGTGACTATGGATGCAGAACAGAAGTACTTTGCCTAACCCAACCTAAAGGACCACCCTGCAGAAGAGTAGCTAAATAAATGATGCTTGTTTTAACATAAGTTACTGGGGTAGCTTATTATAATGCCACAAGACCCATCTGATACAATGATTCTCTTCCTTTTGCAGTTTCTTGTCATTAATGATTTCTATTCTTAGCTTTATTATTTCCTTCCTTCTATTTCTTCTGGGTTTAATCTATGTTTTTTTCAGCTTTCTGAAATGGATGCTTGGCTTACTATATTTTATTCTTTTCTACTATATATACTTTTATAGCTTTAAGTATTCTTCTAAACTGGCTTTAGCTGCAACCCAAAGTTTTGATATGTAGTATTTCCCTTATCATTCAAATAAAATTGCTATTTAATATTTAAATGTTTTTCTCATTTCAAACATGAGATTTCTAATCATCTGTTATTGATTTCTAACTTCTACATTATACTCAGAACACATACTGTGCAGACTATCAATCATGCATTGTTTGTTCAGACTTTTCACTGTAGCATATGGTCAATTTTTCTAAATATTCCATGGGTGCTCAAAAAAATGCAAATTCTTCCATGATTACATTTGTCTATTCTCCTTGTAGCTTTATTTTGCCTTTATTATTTGCTGTTACTTGATATATACAAATTTTAAATTACTGTAGCCTTTTACCATTACTATTATGAAATGGCTATCTCCAGAAATACCTTCTGCCATTTAGTCAACAGATATTCAAATAGGTAAAAATTTTTTGTTTTTCAAATTATTTTCAATCTTTTGTTATCCTTGTATTTTAAACAGGACTTCTTTAAACAGCATCTGGATGAGTCTGTTTCTTCACCAATCTTGCAATCTTTCAATTTTAACTGAAACACTGAGCCCATTTACATTGTGATTTATATCTACCATCTTAGAAAAGTGCCTTCCACAGGCCAGTCCTCCTCTATGTTCCTTTTTATTCATTTTTTTTCTTTGTGGGGAGGGTCAGAGACACAGAAAGAAATGAGCATGCTTTTCCCCTTTATTTTTCCTTCCTATTAGCCCGAAAGTTACATGTTTATGCTAGACATGCATCACTGAATTGTCAAACACTAATGTTATTTTGTACTTTCACCCCTTTCCCACACAATGCAAGGACCCCAGACTGTTTAACACCATTTATTCCATTCCAGTTTATATGCCATTAGTTGTTTTTCTAAATTTTATATGTATTTTTAACTCAAAAGATTATCATCCTATACAAATAATGTGCATTTATATTTACCCACATGTTTACCATTTTCACTGTTCTCTATTACTTTCTTTATCTTCAGTTTTCCAAAGAGGATAACATTTCTCCTTCCTAAAAAACATCTTTTATTGCCTTTAGTGAACATCTTCTGGTAATGTAGTCTCTCATTTTTTTCCTTATGTGAAAAAATCTTATTTTTGATGGGTACGGAGTTCTACTTTGATAGTTATTTTCTTTCAACACCTTAAAGACCCTTTACTTTGTCTCCTGTTTTCCTGTGATACTTCTGAAAAATGAGTTATTAAGTCTTGACTATGGCTCCTTTGAAGGTAATCTTTTCCCTCGTTTGCCACTTTTACAATTTCTTCAACAGTAGTTTTCAAAAGTCTTACTAAGATGTGCCAAGTAATGGCTTTTGTTTTACAATTCAGTTTCACAAATCCCTGACTTTACTGCTTTTGGTATTAAAGTTCTCAGCCACACTCTTTTCAAACAATGCTTCTGTGCCATTCTCTCTTCTTCTAAAACTCCAATTATATACATTAGACTTTCTCACTGTTTTCCTTTCATTTTTCAGTTTTTCTATCCCTCTGCCTCACCATACTGAGGATTTTCTTCTGAGCTACCTTCCAAGTTCATGAATTCTCTCTTTGAATGCTTCTATAATCTTCTGGTAAACCTTGTTTATTCCAGTTACAGAATTTTTCCAGTTTAATTTTTCTTTTACAATTCCCATTTCTCTGCCATATTTCTCTAACTTATCTTCTGTCTCCTTCTACATACTAAGCATACCTCTTATAAAATCTAGGTCTGATAATTCTAATACCTAGAGTCCTGTGGATTTATTTTTATTATTTTGTTGCTTCTTCAGATTTTTGCTAATGTCATCCTATCTTCTTGTAATTTGGGTTATTTTCTAGTGGGTGCCAGACACTGTACTATACAGCTTACAGAAATAATAAAAGGCCTAAAATGACGTTACCTTCTTCCACAAAGGATATGCACCAGCTTTTCCGAGGAATCTTTCATTACTAGCAATCCAAGATCACCTCTTAATACAGTTAGATGCTGACATGCACTATCTGTGAGAACCTTGGAAATTCTGGTTCACTTTTACTCCTAGAATTCATACCCAGCAACACCCCTCCCACCAAGCAAAGACTGGAGATGAGAAGGAGTCCACATAATAGGTTATAGATTTCAACTTCTGTCCCCTAAAGTTCAGCCTCTCTGCTGTCCTCTCCAGATTCAGAAAACATATCCAGTGAAGGGTCTCTAAAAGCCAGACTTATATCCTTGACTATCTGCCCTCGATCTTCCTGGGGCTCTGATGAGTTCAAGCAAATGTTTCTTTGTCTTGTGTCCTATTTTACTGGAATTGCTCTGAATTTCTAGCTCCAAATTTACAAGCTGGTCTGAATTACCCTGTTAGCCCGTAAAACAGAGAAGTCCACAGCATTTTTAAAGATGTTGCTTGTCTTTTAACCTAAACAGATCCAGAACTAACATAACTTCAGGCAGTATGGGATGAAAATATATCAGAATGAGGGTCTGAGGAAGAAAAATAAGGGACATACCACAGAAAGTCTATCTGCAAGCCTGGCCCTATCTTGACTATTCCTACCTGCTACTTCCTAACTACCTTTTTTCTTTTTTTAGAAGACTTTATTTACTTTTTTTTTTAAAGACTTTATTCACTTGACAGAGAGATAGATCACAAGCAGGCAGAGAGGCAGGCAGAGAGAGAGGGGGAAGCAGGCTCCCCGCTGAGCAGAAAGCCCGATGTGGGGCTCGATCCCAGGACCCCGAGACCATGACCCGAGCAGAAGGCAGAGGCCTTAACCCACCGAGCCACCCAGGCGCCCCAGATTTTATTTACTTTTTTGAGAGAGGGATGGAAAAAGACAGAGAAAGCAAATGAGCTGGGAAAGGGGCAGAGGGAGGAGAAGACTCCCTGCTAAGCAGGGAGCCTGAAGTGGGGCTAGACCCCATGACCTGAGCCATAGGTAGACATTTAACCAACTGAGCCACCCAGGTGCCCCCCCCAACTCTACTTTTTCACAAAGACACAAATTCTATAAAATGTCATGCCCCTCATCCCCTCCAAAAAACATGAACAGAGACAAGAATCTGCACATCCCACCTCCCTCATTTTGGGTATTTTTTTTTTAAGTACATTTTCAAATTTAACTCACTAAAACATTTATTCAAGGTCTGCTATGTGGTAAAGTAAAAGAGATGCTAGGGACTTAAAAAAGAAGAAAAAAAGAAGAAGAGGAGGAAAAAGAGAAACTCTCCCTGCTCTTATGAAATCTGTGAAAATGCTGTTACTCTATTTGTTACCTTGACTGTTTCTTAAAATAAGTGGCCTTGTCAGCTCTTCTCTCCCTCAGTAATAGCTGTGCTCTATACAGATCCTTTTCCAAGGCAACTCATATACTGGATATACAAATGGAAAAGAATGTCTAGAAAAATACATTAATAAACAGAGATAACTTAGCACTTCAAAAAGTAATACGTAATTATTTTTGATTTGTGTCAAACTGCTTGGCATAAACTTCATGACATACACTTAGGAGACCCTTTCTGACACATCCTATTCTTTCACTTATGAAACCTTTTCTGCCAGAACCACAGTGTTATGACTATAGTCTTCTACCACAACTAAGCAATCCTCACAATTATTATCTAAATAAGAAATGTCTTAAAATCAGTCAAAACCAATATATTAAAACTCCAAAACAAAATTTTCCTAACCTAAAAAAAAATGAAACAATCTCTACTGGCCAAGAACCAACAAACAACAGCTCAAGTGTGTTAAAGTGCATACCACTGGGATTCTAACACAATTGAAACTGTCAAGGTCATCCTTCCCAAAATGCTGTAAGTAGAGAATAAAAAAAAATTAGTCATAGCAGCTGCTTTGTCTACTGCAACCAATTTCCAAGTTAATATCGTTTGCCTTGCATTAAAATCCATTCTGTGTTGATTTATCATGCTAGTTCTGCAGCTCCATTCAATTAAAACAATGTCACAACACAGTCAAAGAAAATCATTTCAAACAGCCCAAGTTAACTACAACTTTAAAGGCCAAAAAAAGGAAAGAAAGAAGAAGAAAAGATATTAACCCCACTGTTTAAGTACAGACCTTCTCTGTGGCTCACCAATTACATTTCTGCCCAATGGCATGTTATTTCTGAAGAAGAGGTTAACAACAATCATGTCTAATGCTTAGTTGCTGCTCACTTCATTTTAAACAGAAATGATAGATTTTTCACAATGACAAAATATAAAGTAATATAGCAAATCTTTCCATTAACCTTTTAAGAAATCTACAATTAAAGATAAAATCTTCTGTGACATACTATCAAAGCAGGTAACTAATGAAACAGGGCTTTCCAAAAGCATTTCAGTGAAACACTAAGAAGTGTTAAAAAGCAATTTCTGCTTAAAATTTTATAAAAATAAATTTAAAAAGAACACGTACTTCTTTGCATTGTTTTTTGCATAACAGATTGATCATCTTTTTAAATACTGTTTCTGGTATTTCTAAGGTGTACGACAACTTACAACCTTACATTGTATTTCATATATGACCATAGCAGGCATGAAACACACACATAAATGTGTATTCGTTGCTCTTTCTCTTAGCACATAAAAAATACACCAATTCTAATGTAGTCAACACTAGTGAGCCTATCTTATGCAAGTATGTTAAGATGAAAGAAGAGTCATGGTATTTTGGCAGTACAACTGGTTTTATTTTAAAATACCAGAATGTGGAGTGAACACCTGGGTGGCTTAGTCAGTTATACATACGACTCTTGATTTCGGCTCAAGTCATGATCTCAGGGTTGTGAGACTGAGCACCCAGTTGGGCTCTGGTGCTGGGCATGGAGCATGCTTGGGATTCTCTCCCTCTCCTCCCCTACAACGTACATTCTCTTCCCCACCCTTAAAAATATATAAATAAAATAAAACAAAATGCCAGAATGATATTTTGTTTGTTTTATTGTTTTACTGATTGGCTCTAGACTTATGGCACTCAAGGAGAAAATATTAATACAGATTGAATTTGAAAGTTTGCTGTGTCTACAGTCATTCACCATGAATAGCACAATGTTCTTCCAGTATTCAAAAACCATTATCCAATTCAGCAAAATTGCTCGTCATTTATGAAGTTTCAAACATGTCTTTTGATTTTCATGTTCATCTACTTATTAACACAAATGCAGAAACCAACCAATATTCATGTCAGAACTACACTCATTTATCAATTTAAACCATAGGTTTTAGCCAGAGATACAAAAGTTCAGCAAAAATCAATGAAAAGCATTGTGTAAAACACATACACACACACCCCAAAAGCAAAAAACAGATTCAATATATCAAAATGTCCTGTGCTTTTTGGAGAGAGAAATGTCTTAGCCCTTTTCCATCTCCATATTAATTCTAGACAAGCAACCAATAAGTCTTCTTACGCTACATAATAATTATTACAGGAACCATTTTGTAAAACCTTTCATATATTAGGCCTTTATAATCATCTTCTACTAATGGCACAATGCTATGCAAGAAAAGGCATTGATACCAGCAGATGTAAGGGTGGAGGAAACAGGAACTAGTAATAACCTAGTAATAACCAAAATATGAAATCTGTGGCATATAAAATATGTATAACCTAAGTTATAGGAAATCTTTATCCTTTAAGCGCAGATAAAATTGAGAAAGCTGAAAACTATTAATAAGATAGATGATTATTTTTCTAGAAGCGAAATAACAAGTGAATTGGAAAACAAACATTTAAGCAACTAAAATTAAAATAATGAAAGCCAACAAGAGTTTCATGACACAAGTAAATGACACAAGAGTTTGATGACATAATTTTTGACAGTGTAAAGTCCCAACTCTTATACAAAAGGCTCTTTAAAAAGTCTCTAACTACTTTTTAAACCTTTGTTTTTGCTGTTACCCGCATGTTTAGACACATAATTCACGATTCTATTAAAAAACAAAAAAAAATAGGGAGTACTTTTTTTTTTAAGATTTTATTTATTTGACAGAGAGAGAGAGAGATCACAAGTAGGCAGAGAGGCAGGCAGAGAGAAGGGGGGGAAGCAGGCTCCCTGCTGAGCAGAGAGTCCGACCTGGGGCTCGATCCCAGGACCCTGAGATCATGACCTGAGCCGAAGGCAGAGGTCTCAACCCACTGAGCCACCCAGGCGCCCTTAAATGGCAGATACTTTTAATTTTTCTTTCCTGAAACACCTTTCTTTCTCCTTCCCTCCCTCAAAACATGTCAAATCCTCAACATACAATACTGAGCTCAAGTGTTCCTCTTCCTGTGATTTTCTGTATTCTGATTCCTAGAGACAGTTGTTTTCCTCTCCAGAGTAAGGATTTTAGAGCACTATGTAACCACCCCTCTCAAAGCCCCTACCACATGATATGCAAGGATGTACATACATGTCTCTTGCAGATCATCCCATGAGCCAGAAACCAGTACCAGTACCAGAAACCAGTACTTTTATTATTATTTTTTTTATCCACAGTGCCTCACACAATATACAGCACATAGACAAAGCTAATATTTATTCAGACTATTGGATAATATAATTTAAAAGGATTCACAGAAATCATGTAGTGATTTTTTCATTCTCATGGTAAAAAATTAAATCACTAAGTCATATGCAGCACAGGAACTCTTACACATTTCATTAATTTCTCAAATAAGCCTGATGGACTGATCTCAGGATAAATTCCAAATGATAAAAATCAATGATGTCATAGAACAAATGTTATTTCCACTTTCCATTTCAATATGGAAGTATCATGAGTGGACTATGTCTTTCAACATCTCCTAGGTGTTGAGTACACTGAAGTATGTTTTATTATGAGTGTTCCAGTATGAACTAGCTTCTATGCTTAGCACTTTATGTGCATTAAGTCACTTCATCCTCATAACACTGCTGAAAGACAGTTACCGTTATTATTAATATTAAATACATGTGAGGTTACAAGAGTAGCTAGCCCCAATCCTAGAACACCTAGATTGCACACAGAGTTTGGACTCTTAATCAGTACAGTATAATCTCCCTTTTTTAAAGACCTAAAAACTATATATCCTAATCACACCAGAAACTCACATTTAGTTTTCTCATTCTTGTTTAATCATTCAAAATCATTCAAACATTCAAATGTCTGGTAAAACATTTATAAAAACTCTCTTCAGATTCGAGCTTACTTTCAGAGTCCAACTGTGTTTTTTTATAATTTCTTCTCCACTTAAATCTCAAAATTTAGGATTACTGTACCACTGTTACATAACCGCACCTTCATATTTTCATCTGTCTTTTACTGATTGCGATCATTGCCTTCACCATCATCATATACATCCTTTTTAACATAATGGAAACTTTTATAGTAATGAAAACCTTTATGTGATTATTACTTCATCCACTTATTTCAATAAAAAATATGGGAACTTCAAAAAAGAGAAAAGAGAAGAATATGATTATTTGAGTCAAAACTGAGCTTACAAGTATCACTTCAAACTCAGAAGATGAGTCTAGGAGATCAAATATATAGTTCTGACCATGGATTACAAATACTATCTAAGGCTCTTTGAAATGGATTTAAGTTTGTTGCCCAAGAATTTAGCTCTAAGGCCACTTGCTGAAATGTTTGATTGCAAAGTTCTTACAGTAAAGTTAAAGCAGGTTCCTTTGAAAACTAGAGTAGTTTTCCGCTCAAATTCAAACGAAAAGTTAAGTATAAATGCTGAGTTCATTCACTCATAAAATAGATTTAGGTCCTCTACTAGTAAGCAAGCATGAAGATGGTTGGTCAAGCTCAAATGGTAGAACCTTCAACTATCCCAAAGCCCACTTTGTTTGCCGTTTTTGGAGGGAAGAGGGTTAGGATTAGGAAGACTGTGCTACTGACTGCTCAGTAGCACTCAATTCCAGGGGGCAATGCTATCTCAAGATGAGCCAAAAGTAGATCCACATCTCAAACTTTCCTTTAAGAGCTAACAGAAACATCTCGATGTTTCTGGAATATGAAAAGCCCTGAGAATCAGGCTTCTCTCCAATTTTTTTTATTACATTCCTTTGGTTATTTCAGGGACAATCTTAGAGATACGGAGGTTAGATATCAGTGATTAGGTATTGAACTGACTGAGAAGTCTCTTACAACAATAATTTAACCATATCAGATCCTAACAAACTCTTTTTGGGTAAGACAAAACTTTTTATCTCAGGGGGCATGGAAAACCCTTGCTTATAAGTAATAATCCCCTAAAAACAAACTCCGTTTTCAAATCTGTTCTGAATACTAGTTCTTTTTAAATATTAAAATATATTACCTAATAAAGCTTTAAATTTTAAGACTCTGAGAGGGCCTATTATTTTTAAAATTGTTAAACTTTGAGAAAACCCAAGCTAAACAAAATTTGTTTTCAGAATGTCTTGAAATCTTTTTTCGAATAACTTCTATTAGCATCCTAAGAAATTTTAGTATACCTCAGACCATAAAAATCCTAAATATTTGATACTCAGCAGGCCTTAATATGCCCTTGTAGAGTAAAATAAAAAGGAAACTTCCAAATCAAAACTAAAAAGACAGAAGTCATGAAACTAATCCCTCACTAAATTATCTGTTTAAAGTTTGAAGTCAACTGCTAACAGTTTCTCTACCTAAAACATAAAGATATGCTCAATTTTATCAAATGGCACTGCTAAATTAAAACCTCCAACAGATTAAGATATTATCTGAAATACTTCACAGCTCTACTCAATATTCCTAAAAATCAACAATCATTAACCTGATAGTGTAAACTATCAGGGAGATAAGAGATATGTAGATCTTACTTTTTTTTTTTTTTAAGATTTTATTCATTTATTTGAGATAGAGACAGTGAGAAAGAGCATGAGAGGGGAGAAGGTCAGAGGGAGAAGCAGACTCACCGTGGAGCTGAGAGCCCGATGTGGGACTCGATCCCAGGACTCCAGGATCATGACCTGAGCCGAAGGCAGCCGCCCAACCAACTGAGCCTCCCAGGCGCCCTAGATCTTACTTTTAATGTTTTATATTTCACTCATAATTAAGATCCACATACATGTAGGCAAAAAATTAAGCCTTAACCTAGGTAATGAAAAAGGAGACTTTGCAGATTACATTTGAAGGCAAAAGTAGTTTATATGAAGACTCTCGAAGATTCTTGATTAACTCTTTCAACAAATAAGGAAGTCACGATAGTCAAAGGAGCAAAGGCCTAATGAAAGATAACTGCACTGACCCCTGCTCTCTTCAAAGCCCATCCCAAATAAAAGCTAGCTCAACAGCCAATTTGCAGGAGACAACCTTGAGAAATAGGAAAAAAAATCAATCATCTTAGACTATATACTAAATCAGAAGCTGTGACTAGCCAAATTCAGGAAAACCGAATTGGAAGGGAACTTAAAACTCTTGCTCCACCATTAACATAGACTATTATTATGAGACTACAGGAAGTAATAAGTAATATTATAAACATATATTATTAATTATAGTTGTCAGGCTGGGACCCTTCTTGGAAAAAATATCTGAAAATGCATTTATCTCAGGCTCCCTGCTCAGCAGGGAGTCTGGTTCTCCCTGTCCCTCTCCCCTCCCCCATGT
Organism: Nasua narica; assembly: GCA_028533885.1. NCBI lineage: Eukaryota > Metazoa > Chordata > Mammalia > Carnivora > Procyonidae > Nasua > Nasua narica. The sequence goes on from CM052802.1 coordinate 3,943,782, forward strand.
TCTCTCTTGCTCTCTCTCAAATAAATAAAATCTTTTTAAAAAAATGAAAATGCATTTATCCATCTTACAAACCTTTGACAACTGTCATCATGAAAGCCTATACTCAAGACATACACTTCAAAGCTATAATCATTAAAAACAAACCCATTTTAAAAACATAAAAAAAGAGTTATCTTCATATTAAATATTCAAAGTTTCACTAATTTCGTATCACATCCCAAGGAGAGAGTTTAGCAATCTAATCTGTCCATGTTTGCACTACATGACTAATATCCCTAACAGCTAGACCTTCACAACATTTGGAACTTATCTACCACCAAAGCTGATCCTATAAAACAATTTCTCACAACTCAAAATTGAATAACTAGGCAAATTTAATGACAGAATTATTACTGACTCATTGAAACATAACATCTTCTATTTATAATCAGAGTTAACTTCATTCGCATACTGCTTTATAAGATCTCCACGGATTCAAACAAGTCCTTAATAACTTAACCAGCCAAATTACCAGTTTGATATGCCTATGTGTAACTTTAATCTTCTTCATGTCTGTCACTTTATGAATGTATGATAAACTACATACTCTTAAATGATTTAATATATTTTATCTTTCATTCAAGACTGTAGGCTCCCTCAAGGACAGGAAATTTTTTTCACGTTCATGATCACAAGAACCATACTGAGTGCAGTATCAGATGCCATACATTTGTTATCTTTATTCTTCCAAATAATTTTATGAGGTAGACCTTACAATTTAATGAACAAGGAAACAAATTCTAAAAAGTTAACATGTGCTCAAAGCCAAAATGATAGACTATTTTTAGTCTATCATATTTTAGACTATTTTTAGACTATTTTATTTATAGACTACTATAGACTATTTTTCAGCAAATACTTATTCCAGTACCCTTCTCACTGTGGACGGAATGGCTTGTCAATGCAGTTGCTTAACTTCAGTGCTATTGACATTTGGGGTAGGATAATCATTTGTTGTGGAGGGGCTGCCCTGTTCATTTTAAGATATTCAGCAATATCCCTGGCATTCACCTACTAGATGCCACCAGTATCTCCAACCCCTGTAGTTTTGTCGACTGAATATATCTCTGGATATTGTCAAACTCTGAGAGGAGCAAAATTGTCCACAGTGGACAATCACTGGGTAATGGACTGTTAGCAGATAGAGGAGTAGAGGCCTTACACGTGCTCAAGTAGTTTGGCTTGGCTTGGCTCGGTACTCCAATGACCCGCCATGAGAAGAGCATGCTCCTACTAGCTGCTGCCCCTTTGGACTGAGTCCAGCAAGAACACAAAGATCTAAACCCACATGCATCTGGTATAGGTCAAGTTCAGCTAAGCCCAATCAGTAGAATCTCAGCCACCGTAAAGGCTGAAGAGCACAAAACCAATGCTTGTTATTTTAAGCCAGTAAGTTTTAGAGTAGTTTATTATGGCGTATTATAACGGCAACTGTTGACAAATACAGCCGTAAACGAGTAAAGCCCAGATTCAAAACTGAGGCCTGTCTGGCTCAAACACCCACTATTATCAACTATGTCAGAGAGTTTTCTCAACAGAATTAATGGCCCCACCCCCGGGATGTGTTTGGTACACAGGAGAGATGCAATAAAAGTCTGCTTTGTTAATAAATATAAGTATTAAATGTGAATTTTTACCCAATTTTCAGTTCATTTTCAATATGCCACTTTTATTACCTTCCCATTCCCACATCATTAAGCCACTGATTCAAAAACATTCTGAAGGACATTATACACACCACTTCATTTCTCAAACACTAAATTTAAGACTCTTCTCTAAGTCTCAGAGCTATACACAATCGAGTCCAAAACAATATCTCCAAATTAACACTTTCATACAGTAAGTTGCTATGTGCAAATGTAAAGAACAAGTTTAAAATAAAAGCTTGGCAGTATTTCAAAGAGTGAGGCTTTCATATAGATATGCACAACAAATATTTGTTGTACATATACCGATTCCCAGACACCATTCTAGACAGTGAGAATACAAAAAAAAAAAAAAAAAACCCTACCCTCATGGACCTTGCATCTGATTAACAGTATACAGTGTTATGACATTTTCCAAGTGCTTCATATGTATTAACTCACTTCTAACTCCTCATATACCTGTGAGAGACTTACTATCTCCTTAGGTGAGAAAATGGAGAACCATAAATGACAAGTAATTTGCCCACAGTCACAAAGTAAGGTGGCAGAGCCAGTCAAGGGTCTGGGTTTACATCCATACTTTTCAACTACTATGTCACATGCCCCTTCAAAGTTCTACTAATAAATAACATAAGCAGAGGCACCTAGGTGACACAGTCAGTTTAGTGTCTGACTCTTGGTTTTGGCTCAGGCGGTGATTTCAGGGACATGAGATTGAGCCGGGCATTGGACTCTGAGCTCAGTGCAAGTCTGCTGAAGAGTCTCTCTCCCTTTTCCCTTCCTGCTCACACTCCCCACCAGGCTCACATGCATGTGCTCTCTCTCTAAGACAAATGTAAAATAATAAAAGCCATTTGAGTCAAATAAGATGAATTCACTCACAAAATTAAACCTATATACAAATGGTGCAGGTGGAAGAGAAGCATATGAAATGATCTCTAAGATACAGTAAGTGAAGAAAAGAAAGAAAAGGAAGAATGCATCATTTTTTCACTGTGGCCAATATCTAATTCATAATTTTGAAATAAATCTTGTCCCATACCACCCAAATCTGACTCCCTTGTTTTACTTGAAAACTACTTCATTTTTTCAAAATGTGACATAAAGTTCCTAATACAGAGCACAAAACAATTACTACTCATTTGGTATATATTAATAACCTCAAAGAAAAATAATTATTAAATTCTTATAACAAATATTAACTTTTTTCCCCTTTTTTCAGAGAGAAAGAACATGCCCACACACATGAGCTGGGGGGGGGGGGGAGTAAAGGGAAAGGAAGAAAGGGAATCTTAAGCAGACTTCACACCAAGCACGGAGCCCAAGGCAGGACTTGATCTCAGGTCCCTGAGATCATGACCTGAGCCAAAATCAAGAGTTAGACACTTAACCCACTGAGCCATCCAGGCACCACAATTAACTTAATTCATCTAACAGAATTCTTATATTAAATATAACTTAAACTCCTGTAACAAAGTTAAAAATTAAGGTATTAAAAAAATTACCTGGAAAACCACAATGTTTTTTAAACCCTTATCAATCCTCTTATGAATTATAACTAAAATTCTCATTTAAAAAGCTTTGTTAAAATATTGTTGGGTGCCAAAAGTCATCCATAACTCCTACACCCACTTGCCTATTTGATATGCCCACACCTGGTCATCTGACTTCAAACTCAACAAGGCTACATCAGAACTGCTGAATCCCCACCTGCTCAATGGGCTCCTGCCTCAGTCTTTCTAGCTTAGGAACTGGTGATTCTGTTACTCCAACTGATCAAAACCTCTGAGTTATTCCTGACTTTCCCTCACACTCCATACCCAATCTAGCAGCAAATGTTACTAGCTCTAAGTTAACAATCTATGCAGGATCCAAGAATTTCTTTTCCTTTTTTTTTTTTTTTTAAAGATTTTATTTATTGATTATTTGAGAGAGAGTGTGCACAAGAAGGCGTAGGGCCAGAGGGAGAAGCAGACTCCTCAGTGAGCAGGGAGCAGACGCAGAACTTGATCCTGGGACTTCAGGATCATGACCTGAGCTAAAGGCAGTCGCTTAACCTACTGAGCCCTCCAGGCACCCAGGAACCAAGAATTTCTAAGTCCTTTTGTTCAAGTTTCTCTTCTGTCCCCTCAGCTGGAGTCCCATTGCCCACAGCAACCAGGATCAATCTATTAAAACCCAACTCAGCCCATGTCACTCTTTGGCTCAAAACATCTGAATGGCTTCCCACTTCACTCAGAACTGTATCTGAAATCCCTAGTGGGGCTCACAGCCCCTACATGATATGGCCCCTCTGCTAACTCCCTAATCTTCTATCTTACCACACTGCCCAAGCACACTCATGCCTCAGGAACTGCACATGCTGCTCACTCTGCCTGGAATGTTCTTCCCCCAGATAATTTTCATGCCTTCCTCCCATCACTTCAGCCATGTCTCTGCACTGCCTCCATCTTGTAAGAGATACTTTTACTATAAATACACAGTCATCATTTATATGCATAGCCCACCTTATTTTTTTCGATAGCACTGACTGCACTTAAAGTAAATATTCATTTGTTTATTGTCCGTCTCTGCCACTGCATTGTCTGCTCCACAAGAGCAGAGGCACTGTTTAATTCACCACTACACCTGCCTCCTAGAACAATCCTTGGCAAAAGAACCACCTATTAACCCCACTTATTCTGATAAAGAAGAGCAGTGCTCCTCAAACTTTAACAGCACCACAATCAATGACAGGGCTTGGAAGGCAGATTGCTAGGCCTCAGCCCCAGAGTTTCTGATTCAACTAGTCTGGGGTAGGGCTTGAACATTATAAGTTCCCAGAAGGCATAGATACTATAGTTCGGAGACCACATATTGAGATCCACTGACCTGGACAATGTTACACCACATAGCAGCTGTCAGCAACAGGAGCTGACCATGGCAATGAATCTCAACTGGTGGAAGAAAGACAGACAGGAATAGAGTGCAAAGTTACCTACTACTGGACCCACAGTATGAAATCTATCTCTTCTCACTTAGAAGATTATATCAAACATGTCTTTTAAATAATGCAATATAAATATCACCTTCAATGAAAAGGATTTTTTCTAAAAGCATGGGGACCTAGCAGACCAAGGTAACCTTCTCTATAACATCTTATGATCTTAATGTATTCTGTGTTAATGACTAGTGCTGAAACTTTATCCTTTAGAGTTTAGACAAGCAGATGAGAAGGCTGATATACTTTAGGAGAGAGTGAAACACCAAGCAGCAGTAGATACCAACCAGGACAGCTGCCAAAGCATAATTTCCCATCTCTAAGAATCATTCCAATCATCAAAGGTGGGACCAGAGTAATCATGTCTAGGTTATATTAGTTAAGCTCCCATCTTCAGTCATGGCAGATTGGTCCAAAACACATTTTCTCTCCTAAGAATCTGAAGTTCGAAGATAAAGTATGAGAGGCACTGGAATCAAATTATGTTAAAACCGAGGGTCTCAAAGAGAAAGTCTGAATTCCTAGTGCTGAGGTTCTCAAAGCTAAGTATCTTGTATCTTGGCCCCTCCCTTACAGGAGGCTTTGCTCTCCAGTCATTTCCCTTAATCCTATGATACCCAATTTCCTTCCAACAAACTCTTTGCCTACATTATCCAGAATTGTTCATATACATGCAACCAAAAATACTTAGAAAGTAAATGTATTAGCCTTAATGAAAGTTGTATTAGAAATGCAACTTATGAAATGTCAAACCTTTTTTCCATTAATCCAACTTAAGACATTTATTTTCCATCTTTAGACAAGCAGACTGTCCATATAATCAATGAATCTTATAGTATACATCACATTTTGACCTTACAATACCAACTCCTTCTTGCCGAATCAGAACAGTTTTTGCTTTCAGAATAGTTCTCTGAAACCTAGCAAAATACCAACAGTTTGCCTTTTATGTATTCAGAAGGCACTGGAGCCAACTATGTACAAATATTATACATCCTGGAAGTACATGGTAAACAACCACAAAAAAAGGTTCTTGTGTTTAGTACCTCATATTCTGATGGAAAGAAATAGAAAAATAAATTAAAACATACCAAATAGCAAGTGCTCCTCAGAAAAATAAAGAGAATTATGTGAAACAATGAGTAACTAGATTGCTTTTAGATAAAAGAATGGGGGGGGGGGGCTTCTCCTGAGTAACATTTGAGCTAAAATTTTAACCATGAAAAGAAGCCAGCCAGTGTACAGCTAACATAAACATACGTAGGCTGGGAATAGACCTGACTTGTTCTAACAGCCAGTGTGACTACAGTGTATTTAGGAAGAGGGAAAATCACTTAAGATGAGGTCAGAGAAACAGAACCATATGACATAGTGCTTTGTAACAAACACAAAGAGTTTGGAGCTAATTATAAATTAGGTGGTATAGGACAAGGAGACTACTTGCAACAAGATGTTTATGGAGAATAGCTGAGAAAGAAACAAATGAAAAAGACAAAACAAAAGAAAAAAAATTATGAACAGTGGTTTTAAAAATGTTGGAGCTGAAAGGAAACTTTGCTGTCACATAGTCCAACTTCTCATTTTACTGAAAGGATGACATAGCCCAGGCTGCGGCTTCTCTGAGATCAGATTAAAGATGAGTAGAGAATTGTATTGGGTGCTCTCTGTGACATTCAGGCCGAAGTTCTTTCCATAATTCTGGCCTCAGTGTGAAATCTAAAACCAAGTCTTTACCATGTGCATTTCCAAAAGTGACAACAGCAGCCATTAAATGAAAACATATTTAAAAAAACTTTTAATTGTCCACACCAAATTAATCATACCACTAGTCCCTCAGATGACATTTTTCTAAAGCAGTTGACAATGCTTAAGTATTTATCACCAGATATACCCCTTCCCAAAGTATGTGAAGCAGAAAAAAAATTGAGTAAGACAACAAAATATACTTACATCTGGATATTCTTTTACAGGCACATAAAGTTTCTCTTGTAACTGAACAATAGGTCCCACAGCATCAGGCAATTCTGCACTCCTTTTCTCTGTACTGCCATTTAATGTGTCATTGTACATGTCTTTCCGTACTCTGCTAATTTCTGTTAAAAGTAAAAATTTTAAATGTGTTAGACAAAAAAATATTCTTGCTAGTCGAGGAGGAAAAAAACAGAAGGTAGGGGAGGGTTTCATTGATAAAAGTGTTAAAACACAAAGAGTAAAGATTTATTAACCCAGTCTACCATTCCCTGGATTAAGTCTATGTTTAACAGGACTATAGCCTTAATTAATTTCTACCAGAAATCAAATTTATATCAACCAAATAATATATTTTATTTATTTTTTTAGAGATTTATTTTTTTATTTTAGAGAGCGAGTGCACTGGGGGACCAGGGTGCCAGCAGAAGAAGAGAGTCCCAAGCAGCCTCCACACTGAGCGCAGAGCCCAACTAGGGGTTCGATCTCAAAACCCTGAGATCACAACCTGATCTGAAACCAAGAGTCGGACATTTAACTGACTGCACCACCCAGACACCCCTATATTTTATTTAAATTAACTGAAGAGCCCAAGCTCTTACCCTCTATTTAATATACCTATTTTGTTTAATTTCTCCATGCTTGAATGAGGCCAGACATTCCAAATAAGAGCTTTAATCAAATAAGAATGCCTATTAGACAAAACTAATAACAAAGGCTCTTTTATACTTCAGAACTAATCTGAATGAGATTTTGAACTAGATTACTTCCTTAGCTATTTTAAGTATATCTGGAATATCCAAACAGATGTCCAATAGATAGCAGAGATTTTAAGTTCAGCAGAAGTCTGAGCTTGATACACAAGTATGGTAGTCAAAGCTAGAGGAAGAGAAAAGATGTCTTTGAGAGGACAGACGGAGAAAGGAGGACTGAATGAATCATAGAAAAAGCAACATTTAAGGAATAAAGCAAAGAAGATCCAAACCATGAAGAAATGAAGGTGGACCGCAGAAGTAGAAAAGAGAGGTGTCAAAGAAGATGAAGAATGACAGAACAAAGAACACGGTAATCAACAGTGTCAAAAACCACAAAAGTATGTATGGTAAGGTAAAGAGCAAAAGAGGGTACCTTGGATTTGACCACTAAGCCACTGGTGATCAAAGAAGTTTCAAGGAAAAGATGGTTTACAGAGATCAAACTACATCAGGTTAATGAATGAAATAGAAGAAGAAAAGCAAGTACCTAAAGCCAATGACCTTTTAAAAAATTATTAGGACAGTTCCCAGGTATGTAAATGTACTTCTTAGAAGAAAAAATATAAGAAATCCAATGAATCAAGACTTGCACAAAGAACTCGATTAATTCTGTCAAGAATTCTTTATTAAGCTTCCACAATGTGTTAGAGGACATTAGAACATGCTGTCTAATAGGGTTGTCATTACTAAGTTAGCTGGATGCCCCTCTCCCCCTCCATGCTAGAGATCACCTCCTTGGGGAAGAGGCGTGTGTCCATTAATTAGTATTTAAAAGTAAAATGCCTTTTTATTTTTATAATGTGTTTTGACTGCCTTCCCAACATGGAATTTCAATCTACTGCTATTAAGGAACTTTGAAATATAAATGCACATTTTAATTTTCTTAACTAGTTATTTGTATCGCTTTGCTAAATAAAACCCAAAACAACAAAAAGTCATGATCAAAGGTGTATCTTACCCAGTTAGTCCTAAATCAGTGAAAATACTGTATTACAATACATTTTCTGCTTCAATGATGGCAACATTCATTTTATAACACATCTTATCTCCTAAATAACAATTTGCTTGTCAAAGCTTACCAAATGTGCGCCTCTGAATAGCCAATGAAATTTTTAAAAAATCAAAAGAAGGTACCTTGGATTTAACTACATTATAAAGGTAAGACTTCATTCCTTAAGTTCTTTTTAATACTACTTACTTTCATAACAAAATCTTTCCTAAACATGTCCAGTATCAAAGTAGTGTTTATATTAGCATGTGACAGCAATTCCCCAATCAAGTTTTGAACCACCAAATAATAATTTAAGCATAAATGTTTATATAATTACATAATTACAGCAAATAATTAACCAAAGGACATTAGGGAAATTTAAATTATGCATATATCCTTTAGTCCAGGTCCCTATATAAAAGCACTTTCAATATTAATTTATTACTTTTAAATTTCCTCTTCAGAAACTGCCTTGTTATGATGTTAATAATGCCTACACAAAAATCCTGACAATAGCATAAAGGAAAACTATAGATAAAATTTGCTTATAAATATAGATGCAAACATACTAAACAGGCTCCACCAGCATATCAAATAAATAATGCACCAAGGCAGTGGAATTTCTATCATGAATACAAAGAAGAGTTCAATATTAAAAACTCTATAACCACAGTAATAAAAAAGAGTAAAAAAGAAAGAAACATATTTCCAGGTAAATAAGTTTATCAAACTTAGAAAAACCAAGAGAATTATAAGAAAACTCAGAAGACTAAATTTAAAAATACATAAATATTACAATAATCAAAGACTTCACATATCCACTTAGATGATAAAACAGGAAAAAAAGATAATATTTACCATTTAAATTGTATTTCTATAAATATTTGTGTGATTCTCTGATTAATAACAAAGTTCTGAGATTATGCTATCCACTACAGCCCCAGTACCTTGACACAGCGGGCCCTCTGTTAGTATTCAGTGGACTGGGTGGATGGGTGGGTAAATGAGCTAGGTTCTATGGCATTAAAGTTAAATAAGTCATGGTTTCAAGCTTTCAAAAAGTTTCATATGGGATATACATAAACTCTGAGAAAGAAACTGTGAAGCAAAGGTACAAACAATATAATTACAAATTCTACTTTTCTTAAGATAAAAAGTCTTTCTACCATGTTTCTTTTAGTCTCAGATATATCACTCAATTTAATAATACAAATCATACGCAACACTGTACTGACGGGAATGAAAAGATAACCAAGTGCTAGTTCTCAAAGATCTTACAATCTTATTCATTGTGGGGGTCTAACCAGCAGAGTACTACCTTTACCAATTGCACCTTTCTAACCAGGAAATCACTAGGACTTCTTGCTATGTTAATTACAATATTCAAGTCAAAACAAGTTCTGGGGAGCCTAGCTGGCTCAGTTGATAGAACGTGCAACTCTTGATCTCCAAGCCCCACGTTGGGTATAAAGATTACCTAAAAAATAAATCAAAAAAAAGGTAACTGTTTATGATTTTAGATAAGTCTCTTACTTAAACTCTCTCCACCTTTACCTTGTATAGAGGTTGCTCACTGAATGACTCAACTAAATCCATTGTTTTCCAACTTTAGTATGCAAGAATTCCATTTATTATTTTCTCCCCTAACCCCACATTTTAAAAAGTTTTGTCTCCAATGCTTGTAGTACGTAAGTCCTGGCAATCAGAGGTTTTTGTTAGTTATACCATCAAGTCGATCTAATCATGGCCAAAATATTACAGAAACATGTCATGGGTATGGGTAGCCCTTTAGCTCTTTTGTAAGTAGTGGATTTACAGGTGTTCATTTATGAAACATAGAAATGCTTCATAATTAATATATTTTATATAGCTGACCCTTGAATAACACAGTCTGTACTACACAGGTCCACTTATACCCAGATTTTTTTCAATAAATACAGTATAAATACAGTACAGTACTGTAAACATATTTTCTCTTAAGAATTTTTTTTAAGATTTTATTTATTTATTTGACAGAGAGAAAGAGATCACAAGTAAGTGGGGGTTGGGGGTGGGAGCAGGCTCCCCCCCACCGAGCAGAGAGCTCAGATGTGGGGCTTGATCCCAGGACCCTGAGATCATGACCTGAGCTGAAGGCAAAGGCTTAACCCACTGAGCCACCCAGGCACCCCTCTTTCTTAAGATTTTCTTACTAATATTTTCTCTCTAGCTTTTATTGTATTAAGAATACAGTGTATAACATATATGGCATATAAAATATGTGTTAATTGACTGTTTATATTATTGGTAAGGCTTCCAGTCCACAGGAGACTATTAGTAGCTAAGGTTTTGGAGAATCAAAAGATATACATGGATTTTTGACCATGAGGGGAGTCAGTGCCCCAATTCCCTACATTGTTCAAGAGTCAACTATAAAAACTTCTGCTGTATCAAACACTGCATGATAATGCTCAAATGTCTCATCTCCACACTACCCTCATCAACCTCAACAGTGGTTCAGAGCACTAATAGTTCAGAACCATTTGTTTAATTGCCTACTATAAAAATTCCCACTACAATAACCCCAGAAATCCCCACTATCAGGACAACTTGTTTTAGACATCTCTGAAGTTATTAAAGTTTATAAATTTTACTGCAATCATTCCTAAAATTTCTCCCACTTCCCCCATTCAACACTCCAACGGTCATAAAATAGATCCAATGCCTTGTTCCTATGACGAAAATACTTAGTTATAGAAGTATCCTCTTCTCTGAGCTATATAATATGGTTTTATACCCTCACACCCATTTAGACACACTCCATTTATCTATGCCCTTTAAAATGGAAAATCCTATATCACACACATCCTTCCCTGACAAATAAGGAGAATGCAGACGGGCTGCTTACCTTCAGTCCCAAATACTCCAAATCCATAGTGTGTTGAAGAACACCTTTCTTTCTTTGATGAACCTATCACCTGACTCAAATGGTGGTGCTAAACGAAGCTTCCACCATTCCATACTTCCACAACTGTTTAGACACCAAAATTTTTTTTCCTGGTTGTTTTCTACTAGACAAATCCCTTCAGACTGTTAACGGCTGACGTCCTTTAGGGATGACTCTTTTGAGTCAAGGATCCAACTAACTGCAATTTCATAGGGCATCATTTCTGCAGCTTGCATACTGAAATGCAGGCAGATCTTATCAACTATCTGATGAAATCTCAAGCCACACCAGGACCCAACCCCCCCTCTGGATCTGCTCGTTTAAACAGGAAATAATCTGTTTTGGATTCCATAGGTTGTACCATCAACTTCAGAATACAAACCTTTCAGCTTTTGGGAGTATTTACCTTTCCAGCACTCAGGGTCCTCTCATTTTTCATGTTTTCTAAAACTGATATTTGGTAATGACATTTTTTTCAAATTTCCATATCCTGAGAACTACTTTTGTTTAAGACTGAAACTTTGTTTCGGTCATACTACTTACTGTCTCCTTATATTTCTCTGCTTTAACAATCTTGATTTTTCCTTTTTTAAAATTCAAACATCAGTCAGTGAATTCTGCTCCTAAGAAGGAAAACAGTCCTTGCACAGTTCTGTTCTATGTGACCTGTTAATATTACAACACCTGTCTTTTTCCCTAATTTACTTAATTCACCAAAAACTAAAAGCTCTGCTTTAAAATCATTCTTAACATTTTGTAAGGCTCAGCTCATTTTTGTCTTTGGCTCTTAATCACCACTACTCTTTTATTATATCTGAATTACTAATTTGTGCATCCCACCCTCTGTCACCTTAAAATTTTGCACATTTTTCAAAATTCTGAATTATTGGATTAACTAACATATCAACCTCTCTGTGGAAAAGTAAAATATCAGAAATAAGGATAACCTGAAGAACTATTAGAGAATAGAAAAATAAAGGTTGAGAAATCTAAATTATAAAACTATGTAGTTATTTCCCAAGACAAACAGATACATAATGGCTATGTATAAATTCAATACTGCAATGTTGGAAGACCTGATAAAGGCTAGAATATAAACCTACTTTACTGACTAGTTTAGAGTTTTTTCAATAAAATTAAACCAAGAAAATAAAAATTAGAAAATCAAATATGAAAAATATTTACTGGCTCATTAGTATACAAAAAAAAACTATTAATGATATACAAATAATCAAATATAAAAATAAAATGCATTAAAAATTATTTCCAGGATTTTAACTATAACAAATTAAAAGACAACTTTTTAAAACACTGAAAACATTTTCATATAAAACACATTTTATACCCAGTGCTGTGGTAGCTAATTCCAATTGTTCAACTGGTTCGCTGCTATCATTTTATTTGGGCAGCTATTTGCTTTTTCTTTGAGCCTTACATTTAAAATCTAGCAAAAAATTATCTAATCATTATAATATAGTTGGACCTCAAATAGAGAAATGAGAATGTTACACTGTCATTTGACCATTACTGCCTCATTTTTAAAATAAATGTTTTCCATTAATTTATTCAGTGAAATAAGAGCTACTTATTTATAAAAATATAGGCTTTGATGTACGTAGTAAAAATTTTATAAGTGAAGTTAAAATAACAGCTTTCATCATTTCAATTGAATTTTAAATAGGCTCTATTATTTCCTCACTATCTGGTGGACATTAATCTGACACAGTAACATAAAAAGCAAAGGAAGATTTTAGTTATTTTAGGTCTTAATTAACAAATTCCTAGTCTCTATTTACAAGAAACTTACTAAATCTTAAAACAATAATGTTAGGAGTCTATTTATAACCAAACACCAGTTTAGGTGGTGGCTATTATGTACTTAGAGGGAAGAAAGATCTCTTCTGTAAAAAGTAACCTCTAATTCAGCTTTTACTAAATCCAGGGAAAGTTCTGAAGATATTTGAGCAGAGCAAAAATAATATAACTTCACTGTACTTATTTTTAAAAGCCACACCCACAAGGTACAAAAAGAAAATAATTTAAAACACATGTAATAGAGAGTACACAACATTTAGTAAAATGTATTCAGCTTACTTGAATAAACAAATCTGATTTAACTTTGAGGAAACTGCTCAGAAACTGGCAAAAAAAAAAAAAATCAAGCCATCAATAATTCTCTAATGGGACCTGACTTACAGGGTTAAACTCGTAACTATAAGCAAAAAAAGAAAAACTACAAAATTAGATTTAACATCATAGCTTTCCTTTGAATTGCTTCGGCAATTTAATTTCATTAACAACTGTGTAAAGTTGTGGATAAATTTCACATAAAAAACATGAAACAGCAAAGGTCTTATAAAAATGTCCATCCTAGTTCCATAATTGCTCTCAGCAGCAGTTTTGTGTCATGGAAGGCATTTAATAGTAGCTACACCTCCCTGGAAAACCCCTTTTGAAGGTTACAGAAAATAATGTCTATTATATGATTCAATTTATACGAAGTACATGTATTTTTCGATAGACACATAGAAGTCAAAAAATGGATAGTACTATTAACAGTAATTACCTCTGGAATACTGATTTCCAGGGACTATTTGGCTTTCACATTAGATTCACATAAAAATATTTTCTTACTTTTATAAAATACTAAAGATATTTTCATTAGGATGTTAGGAAGTACTTAAAAGTCAAATGTTGTATACAATATTGGATTCCCTATATAAAATTATAAGGATTAAGTCACTGACTCCCAACTATAAAAATAAACTACAAAGATCTATTTTTTTTAACTTGGGCACCTTCCATCATGATAAAATACTTTATATATGAATTATTACCTGATTCTCATCATAATGTGAAATAGATACAATACCCATTTTATGAAAGAAAGAAACAAAGGAAAAAAAATAGTGCTCAGAAATTTAAGAATTGGTCCAGCGTCACAGCAAGACCAACCAGCTTTTTATTTATTTAGAGTTTCATAAAGGACTTTCTAGAATAAGAAACCCTTAAAACTCACTTTAGGAGATGGTAATTAGAGAATGGAAAATAGGAAAATGGAACAAACAAACTTTTAGTTTATTACCAGACATGCTCTAGCTCTAACAAGTTCGGTCCACTGTTTTACTAGTTACACAAAAAAGACTGCAGCCCTCTTCTTTTCATGCTAACAGAACACAGCTTCAGTGGGTGAACTCTAGGCCTAAGTGCCTGCCAAAGTGACAATCCTGAATGAATGAATGAATGAATGAATGCTGCTGGTATACAAAGAAGGCAAAATAAGCCATTACAAAGAACGAAGAGAATGGGGGAAAGCACTTTTTTTAAGTGAATAAAACCCAAGAATTTAATTGAAATAGGCATCCTTTCTCATTTAAATTGGATTTTGTTTGGAGGTCATTTTAAACATGGTTAGTTTTATATGTTATATGTCAAGGATTTTTTAAGAAAAATATTGCCTTCTGGTCATTTAGTTTTTTAAAATACACAGGAGAAACCCATCCTTATCTCTATATAATATCCACTCTATTAAAATTTAAATCTGAAGGTTAAGAAACCTAGCTAAGAAACACCCTTAATGAAGACCTGAAGAAGATGCAACAATAAACCAGCAGATGCTACTGGGATCCAGGTAAAAAGTAATACTTGAGGATCTAGCTATTCTTATTAATAACTGTTTTCCCAACCCTTTTAATATTTCTAAAAGAACAGAAATAAATTCATAACAATGGAAAATGGGTGCCCAACATGTACGGGTAGATGAGAGTTAGGGTTTTTTTTTACCATATACTTTTACATGCCTTTGAAATACTTAAGCATCTCAATACATTAATTTCGTAAAAATAAACGCTTGCCTTAGAAGATTTTACTGACAATAACAGTAACAGATTAGTATCCATGAGACCACAATGATATAAATAATTGAATAAACAAATACAAGAAGGAGAAGTGGCAGATCTTCCTTAACAGAATTCCCAATTAACATGGAAGGAAAGTTGGATATAGAAAGTCCCCATTAGAAAACCACCACAGTAGTAAAGTATTGCAGGTAAGAACTATTCAATGGGTGCTGCTAAAATTAGTGAAAAAAAAAAACAACAATGTATCTCCCCCATAAGTCATTTACTAATTACAAAGGAAAAAAAGCAACTGCCCATCCAGTGGAGAAACCTGGACAAGTCCACCCGATCACCAGGTGACCAAATACTATTACCAGTAAGATATGTACCTTTAGCACGACACACTGAGAAAGGCCAAATAGTAATTTTGTTGTTTTCTTGCCAAATATGCACAATCTCAATCTAATCATGAGAAAACATATCAAACTAAAATTGAAGAATATTGTACAAAATAACTGACCGGTTATCTTCAAAAACATCAAGAACAGCATGAAAGAATGTGACATTGTCACAGACTGGAGGACACTTCAGAGACATCACTACTAAATGCTGTGTGGTATTTTGGATTGGATCCTATACCAGAAAAAGGATGTGAACAGGAAAACTGGTGAAGTCTGAGTAAGAGCTGCAAATCAGTTAATAATATGGTATCTATGTTAATTCCCCAGTTCCCCTAATTATACTAGGGTTATATGAGTTCCTACCATTAACCTCTGTACTATATTTCTACTTTTGTATAAGTCTAAATTTGCTCCAAAATAAAGTTTTTGCTTTGGCCTCAGAGTTATTTATTCTCCTTGAGGGGGGATAGTTGTGGGAGAAAACGAAAGCCATGCAAATGTCTTACTTTTCTAGTGTTTGAAAAAAATAAAATGCCTGCTTACCAATAAAACTGAGCATCTCAAAATCATTAAGAATAATCTCTTTAATTCAAAATAATCTTTCAGATTTTCTTTTAACAGTTACTGCTTAAAAAAATGCATGTACTTTAAACTAGCCTAAAGAACCTTAAGACTACAATCCATAAACAATGATCTTTCTATAAGAATAGAACCTTTCTTAATAACCACAAGTAGTAAAGGAAAAAAAGCACTGGCCTTGAATTTACGCAACCTAAATTTTATTTCTGATTCCCTGCAAGATCTAGCTGTGTGGCTTTGAATTTAACCCTCTGGGTCTCAGTTTCTTCCTCTGTAAAATCAGGTTAAACCGGATCAGTTCTATCAATCAGGAGTCTAGGCACCTTCCTGTTTCCTCTGAGAACCTCATTTTCTGCCCTCTGTGTATCAATACCCCACAGGAAAGGATTGCATAAACTCAACAACCAATCAAGAACCACAGATAGTCAAACCTACTCCTTTCAGAATTTACATTTCAAAATATCCTAAACTAATGGACAAGAGGATTTATTTTAAATAATATCCTTGTAAAGCACCAAATCCTTATATAATCAGGCTCTACAGGTTTATTTTTGTGGGAGGTGAGGAGAGGTGCGCCCTATGTATTTTATCATCCTCAAAGCTCCAAATTACTTAGGACTTTAAAGGAAGTTTGGTAAATTAGTGAAAATAAAACAGAACTCCCAAAAATTTTGAAGGAATTATGTCTGTGTAGGGGGAGGGGTGGAGGTAGGTTGCTTTTCCCACACAAACAATTTGATTTTTAATTATCCTTTTCAATTACATTCCAAATTTCTCCAAGGCTCAATGGAGGAAAAATGGAAGATCGGTAATCATGCACCCCTTGTGTACCTGAACCTTAATTCCGTAAACTGAAGCAAATGAATGAATTTCCAATGACATTCACAGGTGTTACAGCAGCCCATGTACATGAGAAATCCCTCATACTAAAAAAGCTAAGGAGTTTTTTTAAGCCATAATAAACAATCTACTATATGATACTCCAAAAGTCCTTTATAGATAGCACTGAGATTAAATTAAAAATTTTTCAATTTTGTAACAAGAGCAACATATACAATACCTTCAAATGTCAACATAATTGATACTGAAAACATTATTTTATTATTTTTTTTAAGATTTTATTTATTTATTTGACAGAGAGAAAGAGAAATCACAAGTAGGCAGAAAGGCAGGCAGAGTGAGGGGGGAATCAGGCTCCCCGCTGAGCAGAGAGCCCTGATGCGATGCGGGGCTCAATCCCAGGACCCTGAGATCATGACCTGAGCTGAAGGCAGAGGCTTTAACCCACTGAGCCACCCAGGCGCCCCTGAAAACATTATTTTAATATGGCATTTTAATATGATCCCCTTTAATGAAACAAAAGTTGGTTAACTTTACAAAGAACTATATTCAGAAAATATAAGTAATGTTGCCTATGCTACTGGCTACATTTACTACCTCTTTACTGCCTCTTAAAAGTATACATTTTCCTATAACAATATTCTTAGAACGCAATTTTAATACGAGTGTATAAAATGCAGAATACAGCACTCTTCTGAGATCATAAAAGTTTAATTTATTAGAATGGAAACTAAATGTTATTATATAAAAATATTACCAAAATAATACAAGAAAAATCCTGGTCAAGGACATTCCTGAACTCCCAAATGCCTGTATCCAACTGTCTTCTAAACATGTCACCTTGACACACTCAAAACAAAAATCCTATCTGTCCCCAAACGTGTTCCTCCTGATCTCAAAAACTGGCAAGTCCATTCTTTCATACATTATATCCAACCCACCGACACATACTGTTTACTCATCTTTTGAAATATACCCAGAATCCCACTGACCCCCCCCCACACACACCCACCACCACCCTAGTTCTAGCCACAATCATTTCTCACCTAAACCGCTGAAATAACCCAACTGGTCTACCCCATTTCGACCACTGTCCCTGTCAGCCTAGTCTCTTTCTCCAGAGTTAGTCTGTTAAAATCCAAGTGACATGTTACTCCTTTGCTCAAAACTCTCTAATGGAGTTCTCCATTTTTTTGTCTCAGGACTCAATGCATAGAAAATTACTACAAGGAGCCTTTATAAAGAGTTTTTGCTGTGAGAGTTACACCTGTTAATACTTAACCATACTATAAACCCAAACTGGAAAGTATTTAAATTACTTGTGATTCACTTTAACATAACAGTAAGCCCCATTACATTTTGACAAAAAACATTTTATCCAACAAAATAGTGAGGAGAGGCACTGTTCTATTTTTTGCAAATTGTTTAAATGTCTTTCTTAATAGAGACAATGGAATTCTCATCTTTTTTCCCCTATCTTCTTCTGAATTCAATCTGTTGCAGTATCACACAGCATATAGCCTCTGAAACACTCTACTAAAAACTCAAGTGAGAATGAGAATAAAATAGTCAAATAACTTATTATGAAAATACTTGGACCTCACAGACTCCTAAAAGACTGCCCAGACCACATTCCACCAATCCTCTAATGACTTTCCTTCTCAATTAGTGTAAAAGCCCAGGTACTCACAGAGGCTCCCCTTTGCCCTCCCCACTTACCTTTCTGACCTACTCTCCTAACCAGTTTACCACCACCCCCCCTCAACCCCCATCCCTCATTCATAGCTACAGCTACAGCCACACAAGGTACTGCAGGTCCTGGCTTCACAGTTTTGCACAGACTCTTCCCTCATCTTGGAAAGCTATTTGCCAGAGAGCAGTTTTGGTTCAAATCTCTGTTCTAACGTCAGTTTCTGAAAGAGGCCCACCCACATCTTTCTATTGAAAACCACAACCTGCTCCAATCCATCCAAAACACTCCTATCTCCTTTAACTGGTTCAGTGTACCCTCAGAAACCATAATGTCTAATATATCATAGAACATATTTACTGCTTATTGCCTGTCTCCTACATAAGAATGTAAACTCCGGAAGGACGGACAGCTTTGCTTTTGTCTTTCGCTATATTCCCAAGGATCTGTATCCCTGGGGAAAAAAACACCTTTTGAACAATCTTAGCAGGACAATTAGTACAAAAACATGCTTGACACACTTCACTCGAGCATCAATAAGTTATTAGCTTCATGACTTATTCCTCTTCTCTTTAAGGTAACAGAACTGCACTCCTCTCCTCAAAAGGGCTTGCTGTATTTATTCAGGATCTGTGAGAAGCTAAAACACTTAGTTAATAACATATGTTAATTATATCAGTGTTAAATTCTTCTGGTGTGTTTTAGATCAAATAACAAGATAAATACACAAGCATCTAAATGAATGGGCTTAGCTTTAAAAAACCCTAACCCATAAGGAAAAGATTGCCCCTTTTACAGGACTGCACCAAAGGGGTTATAATATAATGATTTATTCCTCTTGAGGTTTTTTAATAACCTCTAATAATTATAAACTGCACAGTTTACAATCTTTCCAAAGCTTATTTAGTAAAAATAATGGGGAAAGCAGTGGTAGAATACAGTAAAAGCCACCTAGAAAAGAGGAAAAAAGATGAGAAAAGTGTAGAAATTGGAGATACAGGTAAAAAGAGGGAAAACTAGAGAGATATATATACTGTAATGAAGAAAAGAAAGAACAGTATAATCCAAATTAAAACTAGAATGATAGTCTCATTTAAGCTCTGGAGGGACTAGCTGCACATACTTCAACAACCCAGTCTACATTTACTCTATCATCTATAAGGACCATCTAAGATAACTCTAGACCTAAATTTTTGAGTTTCATAGAAAAAATTCAACTAGAATAGTATTTGTAGAGTCTCTGGCACATACTCAAACTGCAATTGTTGACTGAATATATCCTGCTTTTCTATGGTATCAGGCACTGTGTTTGGCGCTAGGCTGACCCTGGTGAGCAAAGTGATTCCTGCCATCACACTTCTTCAGGTAGTAAGAACGGGTTTCTCTGTAAATAGATTAGAGGGCTAGAAGTGATTGATAGATGAGGCTAAGTGTCCTGGGATATAAATACCTGGACCTGAACACTAGACAAATTTTTTTAAGATTTTATTTATTTATTTGACAGAGAGAAAGAGATCACAAGTAGGCAGAGAGGCAGGCAGAGGGAGAGGGGGAAGCAGGCTCCTTGCTGAGCAGAGCCCGAGGCAAGGCTCGATCCCAGAACCCTGAGATCATGACCTGAGCTGAAGGCAGAGCCTTAATCCACTGAGGCAGCCAGGCGCTCCAAAGTAATTTTTTTTTAAAAAGTCAGAGTTCTATGGTTTCTTTTGATTCCACAGTGGAAAAGATCATGCTAGGGAAAACTGGATTCTAGGTATATAAACCCTCACTTTAATTATTAAGAAGGAAAGGAGAATAAAAGCAGGAAAAAAATGATGTCTATCACTCTAATGATAGACATTTATGTTTATGGTGCTGATAAATGAAAAATGCTTAAAATGTAAGCTTCTGTCTCCCTCAAGGATTTTTTCCAAACCTCAGTTTTCTGACTCCTAATCCATCTCTGTAGTGGATCACTATTTTTAGTAATGCCTCTAATTATCCAGGCAAATACTTCTGTTTTTTCTCACCCATGGTACTTTTTCAATTTACTCAAAAACTTCTCAAAGGCAGAGGCCAATGAACCGTTGTGTATTTTAGAGTATCCATGCTAAGGTTTAAAGACATGGAAGTTACTATGCAAATTAGGTATTTGTTTCTTAAAACCAATACAAATTTTTCCGTGAAAAGTTCGTAATGAACAGAATTTCTAAGAATCAAAGTTCTATCTTCACCAAGGCCTGCCTCAGTAGGGGCAAGTGGAAAATTACTGATATAAACCAACATCTCAAAGCACCCTATTTCAAACAGCACTCCACAAAATCCATCACACTGGAAAATGAATGAAATCCACTCCCTAAAAATGAGTTCCTCACTAATTGTGGTTTAAAACCAAACACTTCTAGAAAGAGTAAGTTTAACAAGATATATATATCATCTTTTGTTGGAGAATTTCATAGGCAACAGAAGAATAAGATGTACGTTAGCACTCCCCAGCGCACACTTTTTTTTAAGTGAGGAAGTAGAAAAGGCCATGAAGTTTTTCAAAACCAAGCCAATTCACAGGTGCCTGGGGGTATTAGTAGTGACCTGCAGTAAGAGGCATATCAATCAGAATATCAAGATTTAACAAAAAGAGAACCCACTTTCAGAATGTCAGTATTAAATGGAACAAGCTTTGAAAGAAACTTAACGTACTTCCTGTATTCTGAATATATTGTTTTTTCTCTTATGAAAAGAATGACAATGTCAAATAAAGCAAGCTATTAACACAATCAATAGACCATCACCTTTCTCACAGCTGTAGCTACAAGTCGCTAAAGAAAAACTCCAAGGTCTCCAGGTCTTTCTGTAGAACTAACCTAATAACAGTTCACAAGTCAGATGAAATTTTACTTTTTAAAAAAATTACCGACGGGGCACCTGGGTGGCTCAGTGGGTTAAAGCCTCTGCCTTCCGTTCCGGTCATGATCTCAGGGTCCTGCATGGAAGCCCCACATCTGGCTCTCTGCTTCCCTCTCTCCGCCTGCCTCTCTGCCTACTTGTGATCTCTCTCTCTCTCTCTCTGCCAAAATAAAATAAATGAAATAGTTTTAAAATAATTAATTTTAAAAATTACCAAATAGCTGACTACAAAATTATAAATAATAATCTGTGACAAAGAAAGAAAGCTGAAAATGTGATGTTTGATAAAAACTATTGTAATATCTCAGTCTGACTCCACTTCATCTATAAAATGGAATTCTTTCCACCTCACAGGATTGCTGTAAAGATTAAATGAGGTAATGAATATGTATTTATAGAAAGTACTTGATACATAAACTTAAGTATGCTCATACCATCATTACTAGTGATAATTGTGATATAAAATCATATACTCTGGGGCGCCTGGGTGGCTCAGTCATTAACCCTCTGCCTGCAGCTCAGGTCACGATCCCAGGGTTCTGGGATGGAGCCCCACATAGGGCTCCCTGCTGGGCAGGAAGCCTGCTTCTCTCCCTCCCACTCCCTCTGCCTGTGTTCCCTCTCTCGCTGTGTCTCTCTGTCAAATAAATAAATAAAATCTTTAAATAAATAAAATAAATAAAATCATATACTCTGGAAATGCTGTTATCTTGACAGATGAGTCTGAAAGATAATAACTGATTATCTGATAATAAGCCAATATAATGAATATCTGTTACCTAAAATCTGGTCTTTTCCCAGATTCTAGAGATGTAAAAGACAGAGAAAAGGCACCTACCAACAAATACTCTTTGCAAATGACTTCTCACATGTAAATTCATCAGACACGGCAAAGTGGAAGTAGAAAGTAACAAAGATACAGTTTAATTTTTCCAATTTAAGCACCTTCCTCAGTCAACCATGTTTTCCAGAAAACCATACAAACTACTCAGATACAAACACCGCAGTACTTTCAGCTTATTAAAAATGACTCTTAAATACTTGAAGCAGATATTCTCTACAGCACCTTCCTTCCCAGAACACACTTTTAAAAAAGGTTAAGAGCTCTTTGCATCAGGATCTGACCCGTTTTGGTTTAACCATTTTTCTGGAATTTAAGATTTCTTTAACCTCAAATAAATAATTTGGGGAAAGAAAAGCTGGGGAAACAGTTTGGTCTGTAAATATATATTTGCATAACTACAATTTAATAACTTAAAATAGTTGTCCAAACAAAAACAAAACAATACGAGAAGATCACATCTTAAAAACTGTCACCCTGAAACCACAGTATTACTGCAAATACTCCCCTTATTTCACTCCTCTCTGACAATCCATTACTTGAGCTAATTCAGGGATGTGACTGTTCAAACATGATTCTAAAATCATTTTAGGGAAACTTAGAATCTTAGATGCTTCAGGTGTTTCCAATTCTGGTATAAACAGTCTTGAACTGAACGGTGCCTACCTTTATCACAATAATAGATATGGTGTGAATTTAAACATATCACCAAAAAACTCTTTTAAAAAAGTAAACTCCCACCAGTAACTATGGAATCTGAATTTAGTATCAGCTTATAAACAACTAATTATAATATCTTGCTACAGAAAGTGGTAATTTTAACAAAATAGGTATGATATATACACATGTGTAGACATACATATTACTATCAATAAAATTATATATGAATTATATACATGTCATACTCATATACATGTATAATATATAAAACATTAAATATATTAGTAAAACATATTAACTTAAATATGTATAAAATTCATAGATATTCCATATGTCTTATTCTAGCTTCATCTTGTAAAAAATTTTAATTTTTTTTTTAATTGAAAATATAGCTTTCCACATACTGATATACTGGATCAGGAACACTAGAGTTAAATAATTATACTGTATTTCTCTCACAAAGGCCTAGCTTAAAGAGTATTTATCTTTAAGCTCCATCTCTGAAGTCTAAACTTGCCACAGCCTACTTAAGCCAAACTATATCAGTGATAAGAAAATAGAGGTACTGATTTATTTTATTTTTAAGACCTTATCTATTTATTTATTTGAGGGAGAAAGAGAGCACGAACAAGGAGAGGGGCAGAGCCAGAGGGACAAGCAAGACTCTGTGCTGAGAATGGAGCCCCATGTGGGGCTTGATCTCAGGACCCCCAGATCATGACCTGAGCAGAAATCAAGAGTCAGGCGCTTAACCGACTGAGCCACCCAGGCACCCCTAGAGGTGTTTGTTTATTTTAAACTTTGTAAATGTCAAGAGATGGCTAAGCATTCTAATTTATCCTCAACATCACATGGAGGCTTACTTCTCAAATGGCTGTATCAAAATCAATCTAGCACTTAAAATAACTTTAAAAAAGTACTTCCAATGACAACTGGAACTTATTTCAACAAGAAGTAATACTATTTCTCTCAGGTTTTTATACATTCAGTCTCATATGCACATCCTCAATAAACTATTTCCTAAATATAGAGAACTTGTACAACTTTTTTCTTCCTTCTATTCTTGCTTTTTCCAACCATGAAATACTTAATTCCCACATTTACTTCAAAATTAAAACGTTTCTATTATCCTATACTCAAAGATAACAGACTTACACAGCTATACTCGTATTAATTTTCTAGGTAGCATGGTACATTCTATCATCTATTAATCAAGTTGTGTATCCAAGTAAAATCTAATAACCTCCTGGAAGTGATCCTCAATTACCCTTAGAATCCCACAGTTTCAGGAAATATGCTAATAAATATTATTTTTATATTTTACATTAACATTTTTCATTTTACATATTTACCAACCTTCGAATAGGTCTCACTTTCCAACAGTCACAAATAATTCTCTGAATTTGGACACAGAGACCTGTTAACAAATTTATGTACCATGGGAGGAAAGTGTACTGTAAAATGCATGGTACGATATATCAAAATTCAGGATAAAACACTCTGAATACTGTATGTTGAATTAAGGATTAGGTTATTCTAACAAATGACAAGCACTGGTCACCTAGAGTAAAAACTGACAAAGCCCAGATTTCCCATAATAGAAATTCTACCATTGTGTTTAAATATAATATAAACTGTTTAAATACAATATAAAACAGTTAAGACTGATAGTTTATATGACATTCTATCAACTGAACATTACTTATAAACCCAGAGTGTTCTGCATCCTTTAAGACTGTAGTTCACCATACAAATGGCAAAAACATAAATTACACAGCATATCACCATAAATATAGTAAAATGATTTCAATTTATTAGGCATATCATATGCTGAAATATAAAAAAATCAGCAATGTTTTAGATATTTAATGAAATACAAAAATGTATGTGGTTAAGGCTTTAATGTACAAAGTATAAGCAACTTTAAAACAACAAGCTTTGCGTCTTAAATAGAATGCTCAAGTGTCATTCATCTGAACTAAGCAGGCCAAGCAAAATATCCTCTGATTCCTATGTTCTCCTCAATGTCGAAATGGGTGGATAAATTTAAAGCCTGTTCCCTCAAGAGTTGCTTTATAGGCAATTTTCTCCCAGTATCAAGGTCTGCAATTTCCATTTGGCTGCCAGTTTGCGATTAAATTCATCACCTTTATTATAAAAATGTGCTTTACTCCATGGCCTGCTGCACAAGAACTATAAGAAAAACATTTTTCACTGCTAACGGCAAAATCATTCTAAGGCAACCACCACATCCACTCAGACATTAGCTTCTTCAACCTGATGTACTAGCCGACATCAGTCACTGGAGAAACTGTAACAATTTTGTAACTCATAGAACCTAAATTCTATAGAAAGGCCATGCTCTAAATTCTTTTGGATAAAATGCAACCAATCTCGTAATTTTTATATTCAGTGTTACTGTGAATGAATCAGCCACAAGACCTTAACATAGGGAATATTTCCAATTTCAATAAAATGACAAAATAATTTTTAAGTGTTAGATAATTAAGTACCCATCTTTTTTTTAAGTTCATGATTTGCTTTGTAGCTTAACTTTCACTATCTGGACGAACAGCCAATGGTCAAAGATAATTTTAAGATATACAGATAGACAACGTTTATACTTATATAACCCTTCTACCTAACTTTACCTTCATAATAAGTCACAATATAAGATTTGAAGGTAAAAATAAGTCAGAAAAGAAAAAGTATTTCCCAAATAAAGTCATTAAAGCTAGTCACCATGACATATTCAAGAACACAATATTACTCATTTCTATGACTTAGATTTTTTTTCAAGATTATCATTTACTTTTACAAACTTGGCTTTTATGCCAAAAACTCAGAAATCTCATAGTCCAGTAAACTTGATAGTACCATTTTAGAATTTACAGGGAGAAAAAAGAGAACTAAATTTCACATTAAATGAAGCCCATCATCAGAGGAATTATCAGGTTATTTAATACGTGAACCTCCAAGAAATTTTCATCCACCTGCTAGAAAATGATGTGATTGATCTCTTCCATCTTAACCTGTGTCTGCCTCTGCCACAGCAGTTAAAGCATTATACTGCAGTTTCTTATTTCATTTCTCTCTCCATACAGGGCTCCTTAAGTACTGGACTATGCCTTGATTCATTTTTGTATCCACAACACCCAGGAAAGGACTAGATTTAAAAAAAAAAAAAAAAGTTTGTTGAAAACTAAGTTATAGCAGGAGTCAACATCAGTTTTGCTAAAACCACACAAGTCATAACCCATTAATTCTATACTATTAGTCACAACAAACACTTTTTAAATGACATAGAATTAGGATGCCTCGGTGGCTCAGTCAGTTAGGCGTCCAACTCTTGATTTTGGCTCACGTCACGATTTCCAGGCTGTGAGACTGAGCCCTGCTTTGGGCTGCCCACTCAGCGAAAAGTCTGCTTGAGATCCTCTCTCTTCCTCAACCCCTGCCCCTCCACCTGCCTGCACGTGCACACACGCTTTCTCTCTCTAAAATAAATAAATATTTAAAATAAAGAAATGACATAGAACGGGAAAACAGTAGATTACACCACAGGCAAGTAACATAGATGTTATTTCATGAAGCTTTCATTTCAGCTGTTTAGTTAAATATGTATGTACATAACAGTATCTCTTCAGAGGTAGCATTCTAAAAATTTGAAAAACACCTTTTTTTGCTCACATTTATACCATTTTTTTCTGATTTACACTGTCAGGATGTATGTATTTGTTATTCAATAAATAACAGTAGAGACTCCTGATTCACAAAATCAAAGCTTTCAATTTGAAATTCCTCTTATTACTACTTGCTCCAATGCTTTCAACATCCACATATAAAGTGACTAAAAATTTTGTATATTCCAATTTGGACAACTTGCCACACATCTGCAGTACCATGTGGTATATCTCATGATGTATATATATTTTAATTAAAAAATCGAAGGTGTTAGTCCTTGAATAAAAATGAAATGTGAAAAATAAGACTCTTGTGTCCCTTACCACCGAGTAAAATAAATACATTTTTCTATAACCTAAAAACAAACAGGATTTTCTAACTCAGATCTTACTTTTACCTTCCCTAATTACTGTCATTATCTTACAGGACCCACTTATTCTCTAGTCTTTTCCCCTTTTCATATTTCTTTCATTCAGGATTCATGAAGCAACATAAAATGTTTTTTGAAGATACCGCTCCTAAATTTAGCACCCTTCAAAATTTAGATAAACTTATACTAGCCTATGAAACAACCTATATAGGACATCACCAAACACAAGTCTAAATATTAAGTCTTAGCAATGACAGAGAATCTGAACTGAATATTTAGAAGACACTAAGTGGCTTTCTCATTTTCCGTTATTTTTACCTTTGATTTTTATCCCATTATTCTAGGGCAAATGACCTAGATCTACAAACGGGGAAACGGAGAGCTTACTCTTTAACTAACGACTTTAAAATACTGTGTAAAATACAGACAGTGGAAGTTCCTTTGCTATGTACACTAAATTGTATCTAGACCCAGTCAGCTGGCTGGAAAATAAACCTGGAGGGCCTTTTGTCTTTAACATCAGTTTAATGACAGCATCATTGTATGCATTAGATACTTAATTTTATTCATATTTACAGGAAAAGTTAAAAATACCCTGGGTAGAAGGGCACGTGGATGGCTCAGTTGGTTAATTGTATGATTCTTGGATTTCTGCTTAGGTCATGATCTCAGGGTTGTGAGACTGAGCCCTGTGTCTGGCTCTGCACTGAACATGGAGCCTGCTTAAGATGCTCTCTCTCTCCTCTCTTCTCTCTCTCTCTCTCTCTCTCTCTCTCTCACACACACACACACATACACACACAAATTCCCTAGGTAGATATTTCAAGTATTGAAACAAAATTTAAAATCATTAAGACTACTCACTTTAGAAGGTAATCACAGTATACCAATTATCAGTCATAACATCATTCCCCGCAGAGGGAATCGGGCCCAAAGGTACTCTCTGACCGGCTAGTAATACCACTTACAGACATACTTCTGTCTCAAGAGCCTAATCAACAACCACCATTCCTGTAGCCAGCAGTTTCTAATCTATAAAGCTTCATACCCTTTGTAAACGAACTACACTTACATACATATTGAAAAGATGGAACTATGATCACTGAGATCCATTCCAACTTCAAATCTCTGAATTATAGGTTTTTCTGTGAACTAGAAAGAAAATTTTTTAATGAAAATCTGTTGGGTCTTCCAGACGAAATGCTATTATTCTACCACCCTTACACTTATCCTTCTTTAAAGACTGCTCATTAGAAATGTCATCAAAATTTCATTTTATAATATGACTGAGTAATTGCGGGAACAACAAAGAAAAAGAGAGCTAGTATCTTACAGATTAAAATCTAAACAGAAAAAACTCATCTAATTACTGACTTACAGATTTTACAAAACTACTATATCACTGCATTTTAATGTTCATTAAACAATCTAACAAAGATAAGTATTTTTCTGTTCAAAATTCCTTTCACCTAACAATGCACTAGTTCCCAACTTTAAAATTTTAGACTTAAACCAAGTACACATTAAAACAATCAACATTATTTCTCTGTGCATTATCTATTTTAAAGTATTTTTAAGCTCTACATTTAAGTTGTCAGCATTCTGTTAATTTTCTTTCATTTAGAAAATTATTTTTCAAAAAATAGCAAGTCTAAATTTTTATTTAAATAACAAATACTTTGAATTAAACAAAATTCACTATTGAAACCATTTGCCGCCATTATATAAAGTCAGAAAGGATACTTTTTCTTGCTTCCTTTTAGATGGAATTTGAAATAATCCCAAACTAAATGAAATTTAACTCTGTTTTTCAGAAGGTACTTTGATCTGACTTGAGGCAGTATTCTGATTCAAAAATTAAGATTCCCAAACAATTATTATTTAAAACTTCTTCTCCCTAGGATCCACAGTCTTTATAATCCTCTTTCTAATATTTATCATAATGTATCCTCAGAACTCTTGTTCCAAAAAGAAAAGAAAGAAAAAAGGCATTCCTTTACCAAGTAATTTTCAGAAAATACTCATTTAAACCAAGTTAGCTTCCTTTAGCACATCCTGGATATATTTAACATGTCACCACATGTTGAATTCACAAAAGAATATGCAGCATTTCTTTGACCACTTTTATTCTCAGACTACCTCAGGAGCCCAGTATTACATGGAACACACTTTGCAAACACTTTCCCTATTAGCCTCCCTCAATTCAGAGTAAATTGGCAGATCTTCAATTTCCCCCATCCAATAGAAGATTGTTAGGACCTTTCAAGCCATTAGAGCAAAAGCAAATGGAGAGAAAGATGAAGGGCAAAAAGCCATGCCATACATACAGGACAAGACACAGTAGCAACTCATTTATATTTTAGAGCTTAAACTCACCAGTTCCATAAATCACACACTAATTCTAAATAAGCTTCTTTCCTCCAGGCACCTAAACCCAACACAATCACCAAAAGACACAACAGAAAAGAACCAAAATAAATGGCATAATAAAGAGTGGGTTTAGCATTTCCAAACGTACTAGTAAAACAAAACAGAAAGCCAAACTAAGCATGCCCAGGTTAAAAAAACAAGGTTAAAATGCAAGTTAAGAGGCAAAATACTGGGGTGGGGGATGGTGGGAAGTAACTCCTGAAAGTCTAAAAATCTGCAATAAGTAATCTATCACATGAATCCATACCAAACAGAAATATGGAGGCAGATAAAAGGGGAAAAAAAACTAAGATGTAAAAAGAAAAGCCTTAAATGGGTTTCCCATTATCAACAGGATGAAATCTTTTTCCAGGAATTTAAAGCTTTCTACAGAAGAGATATAGAATAATTTACTTCTTTCTCCTACTCGGAATGTCCTCACATTCAAGGATAGTGTTCCCTATGTCTAGAACACTACTCCCTTACCTTTTCTCCACTTCAATCCTATCTATCCTGCAAGAGCCAAGTGAAATTTTACCTCTTTTCCTGAAACATTCCATAATCTCCCCAGCCTAACACGATCTTAGCACCAGTCTTTCAACCTCTCTTGGCTATACTCCCTTATTACTTTTTTTTTCTTTTTCCCTTATTACTTTTTTTTCATACTATCTACCCTACTACTCAGACAACCTGAAAGGTAAGGAATGAATTTGAAGCGTTGTTGCCTACCTCATACTTTACACATAGTATGCATTCAAATTTATTTGCAACTAGAATAAAAAATTTCAAATAAATGTCAAGTCATTAAAAAATAAGTGAAATATGCAACTCTGACATTACTCAAAGATTAAATGTCACATAACAGTAATCACTTTCTACTAGAATGCAGTATAAAATGCTAATTTCTAATTAATTAACTACATTAGAAAAATAAAGGAGCTTGGTATTCATAGGGCCATTACAATATTTAGTAACCTAAGGCTTTTTAAACAGTGAGTAATCAAGCTCTGAAACATCTGATATTTCATCACACAAACTTACTGAAAATAAAGTGGTAGGTCGAATAGAATAGTTAAGTAAATTATACCTCTATAAGATGAGCTCTGTAAACATAAAATTGTATTGTCAAAGAATATGAAATGGCAGGGGAACATGTTCTTGATGTAATTTATTTAAACACAAACAGACAGCACTAGAGTAGGATCACAATTGTGTCTTATCCATAAATCGAGATAGAGAAAAACGTATAAAAGAGAACGTGCCAAAATGTTAAGAGTGATTATTACTGAATTGTGGGTAATTTTTACTTTTTAATTGCTACATTTTAGTTCTTTTCCATAAGATGAAGAATAGCTGTTAAAAGAATAAAATTAATGTTTAATTCCTTATAACATATTTTACAATTTATGCTTCTCATACTCTAAAATGACTATAAGAAACAATTTTTAAAATGTATTCAGAACACTGACCACAGGGAAAAACTTTTCCTGAAAAATAATACTTCGCATTTAGGTTCAAAGACAATATGCTAGGACACCTCTCTACCCTCAACATCACCTTTCCCAGGACTCAAGAGACCACAAACCACACTATTGCCAAAGGTGAACTGAAAATGTTTACATCTTCAATTCTCTACATTATATGAATAACAAAAAAGAAAAAAAGAACCCTAGGGAGAAAGAAGTAAAATGCAAGTTATTATCAGTTCTACAAAGGTATGTACCATCATTGATATCCTCTTCCCTGGTCTTCTACATATAAACACATGTCTAAGTTCAATTTCAACTGATTAAGGAAGTAACAGTATTCTACAACTAACAGAGCAATTAAAAAAAGCTCGAAATAACAACTTGGAAAAGATAATTTAATTGTGTTATTAACAAAAACACATACTTCCAAATCATATCTAAGAGAGAACTTAAATAAGCCATATTTCTTATTTAACAACTGCAAGCTTTATTTTAAAATATCTAATATTTACCTAACTAAAAAAAAAAAAAATGACAAGGAATGCTATAAACTACAATAAAGTGTGAGATAAGATTACCCTTTTACTGCTGATAATTTTTATTACTATAATAAAACTATAATCCCCAAAAGAACTTTCTCTTCGTATAACATGTAATAGTAAACTAGGGCACAGATTTTTTTTTTTTCTGATTTACATTAGAAACAAATCAACTGCCTGGTTAAAAACATTAGAATTGCAAAAAAAATATATAAGTAGAACACTTTTCAACAGACTTGACCCAGTGCTGCACTAAAAAAAACAAAAAACCTTCAAACAACCACACTGTAAAGGCAGAAACTATATTTCAGAATATTACTATACTCAATGGAATGTTCTAATCGTCACATTTTATAGTCAACATCTAACATATGGTCTCTTTAAAAAAAAAGTTCTTTAAAGAAATATCACAACTGATTTACATGACACTTCTAAATATTGAATTTAATAATTGTTATTTCTCATATTCCTGAGCACCTCTCCTCTTACAATTTAAAGGAAAAAATTTCCTATTCTCATAAAAGAGTTCAACAAATTTTAATCACTAAACACTGTCTTTTGTGTACTAATATCTCCATCTGCTGGAACATAACTTCCTTACTATTAAAAGATCTTAAGGAGAAAAACTTTGCAGTAGAGATTTTGCAACTACTAAGAAATAA
This sequence comes from Nasua narica, assembly GCA_028533885.1. Lineage (NCBI taxonomy): Eukaryota > Metazoa > Chordata > Mammalia > Carnivora > Procyonidae > Nasua > Nasua narica. The sequence continues at coordinate 3,975,953 of CM052802.1, forward strand.
AACCTTTTCATTGGTCACCATTTGAGGCAACTAGCAAACCAATGCTTTACTCCAAGAACCACGAATAACCAATTAAGAATAAGCATCCATCTGGCTTTTCCAATAGTAAAGTAACTATTTTCAGAATAACAGTATAGTCCCTGCTGGTGAAAGAAAGCTTTACCTAACCACAGCAGGAGAATCAGTCTATGACCGCGCTCACCTTCGTTTCACCAATGGTGGAGCCTGATGTGGGCCCCCAGCATGATGCCAAATCAAGTGCACAGCATCACTGATGATGTATACTTGAACCTATTCACTCCTTTAAACCTAACTTCCCAAGTACTAGAGACACAGGGCATAAAAGAACAATTCCAATGTTAAGGAAGTTATAGCAGTGCCATAAAGCAGATAGTTCTAAATTAAAAAGACATAAAATCCTAACAACCAAATTCAATGAGTGGGATCATGCGTGAGTCCAACTCTGGTTTGGACAAGCCAGTTATAAAAAATAATTTGGGGATAACAACAGAAATCTGAATATGGACGGGTTATTACAGTAAGTGTAGGACTGATCCATTTTATTCAGTATGATGCTGCTATATAGGAAGATGCTAGTGTTTAAAGAGATACATGAACATACAGAGATGGAAGGTCAAGATATCTTTAATTTACCTAAAATAATCAACATAAAAAATACAATTAAATAAAAATAAAGTAAAATAGATGATAAAAATAATGAAGTTCTCAAAAATCTTTGTATTCGATAACAGCTCTAGATTCAACAATATTAGATGAGTGAGGTTTGGACAAAATTTCCTCCAACTCAAACCAACTCAAGAATTTTTAAGATTCCCCTAAACCAAAGAGTTTCTTCAATCCTCTTTAATTTACATATAAGCTTAATTCTAAGTAACCAAAATTTTGGCTGACAGCTATACAAATGAGCCCCACATGTTCTCAATTCCGCAGGACTAATATAAGAATTTAAGGGTAAGGAAAAAATTTTTGTGTATGTTTATTTTTAGTTAAAAAACATTCACTTAAGAACTCTAAAGAGTTTAAACCTAAATCTATAAAGCTCAAGATATATTTTTATTAAATATTTTGAGAAAATACACCTATTTAAAAGTTACCTAACCATTTACCTTAACTGTTCACAATGCATCCAATTTCTACTTCCTCAGACCCATATAGTCTACATTCTTGTCAGTTTTCCCTCAAAGAGTTCATCATGACACCCTAAAATAATATAAGCTTTCCACTGGTTCCTTACAAAGCTCATAATAAAATGTATGCTGCTCATCCTGGCATTCAAGGCCCACCATGGTAGATAGAGTCCGAACCTAGGCAGCTGGCTCTGCTTCGCATGCATTTGCTATTCCGACTGAGTTTAAACACACTTTCTGAAAATCTTTCAATCTCCCATCACCACTGTTTTGACACAACTGCACTTTCTCTTCTCCTGGAACATCCTCCACCCTCCCGTTCAGCTCACCATTAAATCCTACCATCTATTAATACCAAGTCAGATTCTACTTCTCTCAAAAGGATTTCTAGACTATCAGAATGCTAGTAGTGAGTGATTCTCATAAACATAAAAACTAGTGGATACTCATGTGGATAAATCATCTTATTTTTTTTCTTCTTTGATTCTCTACAAGCTGTCTTGCTTATCTCAAAGTCCATCCTATCAAAAACAACCTAAAAATATCGACAAGAAATTAAATGATGCTACCTTACAGTCTGAGAAATTCTTTTGCATATAATACTCTCTAGCCTCCAAATAATTTAATTTGAAGTCAGCAGGGTAGTTAATAATTCCATTTACATATGAAGAATACGAGGTTCAGAGAGATTAGATATCTTGTCCAAGATCACCAAACTAGTTAACTGCAAACTCATGATTAGATCTCAGGTCTACTAAAGAATTCTTACTATTGGCAACATGGTCTCATTAGTATATGGACAGAAACACAAATTAATTTTTATCTTTACGCTGGCTCACACGTTCATACACATATACATACACACACTTACTATACAGCTGACACCTGAATACCTATCCTAACAATTGCAGCATCACTGCAACAATGATGGTAGCAGCAACAATGGTAAGAATTAGGTACAGTTAATTTCCAAATTCCTTATATTTGGCTTTGGTGTGAAATTTTATTTCTTAAAAAGTTCATTTACCTACAATGTAACAAGTCTCTCAGTGATACAATTACTATAACACAGCAAGCAAGGGACTGTGGTTTATACTTAATTCTTTTCAAATATACTTGAAAGAATCCGTTGATACTCCAGATATGGGTATCAGGAATGGGATGCAGTGGCTCCTAGCGTAGCTCCCATTTCCATTCAATTCATCATCATCCACCTCCTGAGAGTCTTTCTTCAAAGTTGCTACCTATGCTATTAGCCACTCTATGCTAATGTAAAAGTGAACCAAGTGTACATTCCTGACTTGAATCACCTAGCAATAGTAAACCTTTATATTAAATCTTCCAGTCAGAAATGTTAGGTTTCCTCATATGAGTGGTTATTAAAAATAGTAATTGCAGTAATAATAATACCAGCAATCATACTAAATATGCACTGGGTTTGTACCTTTTAAAGAGTTAAGGCTCTATCCTATGGTTATTAAGAACTTCAAGCAGAGGTGCCTGGGTGGCTCAGTGGGAGCTGTCTGCTTTTGGCTCAGGTCATGATTTCAAGAGCCTGGGATAGAGTCCTGCATCCCGCCCTGTGCTCAGCAGTGAATCTACTTCTCCCTCCCACTACCTCTCTCTCTATGCCCTCCCTCTCTCTCTCTCTCTCTCAAATAAAAAAAATCTTAAAAAAATAATAAAAAGTTTAAGTGAATGAGCTGAAATCCTCTAAAGACCTTTACGTTCTCACTTTTAGCCTCTTAACTATCACAAAAATTTAGCTCCAAAAATTTGATCAGTATTTGCCCAAGTCCAACATACCACAGAATTAATATTACTCCCACTTACTTTTTTTCCTTCATGTTCACAACCTAAGGCAACACAGCCAACTTTTTAACACATGGAACTATTCTGGGTTTTTCTTCTCCACTTGCTCTTATGGAGTGACACATTCACCAAAAAGATCAGAAGGTACAACTGAGGGTCTACTCCAACTCTGATACTCTGATACTACCTTGCCATGTGATGTGGGTAAGTCACAACCTCTCTGGATCTCCATTTTTGTACCTGTGAAGATTTCCATTTATTCTCAGGTCTCTTGAAGCTCTGAAATTCCATGTTTGGTTTTGCTTTTTTTTTTTTTTAACATATAATGTATTATTTGATCTAGGGGTACAGGTCTGTGAATCATCAGAGTTACACATTTCACAGCACTCACCATAGCACTTAACCCCCCCAGTGTCCATAACCCAGCCACCCTATCCCCTCCTCCCCCTAGCAACCCTTAGTTTGTTTCCTGAGATTAAGAGTCTCTTATGGTTTGTCTCACTCCCAATCCCACCTTGTTTCATTTTTTCCTTCCCTACCCCCCCCAACTCCCTGCCCTGCCTCTCAAATTCCTCATATCAGAGAGAACATATAATTGTCTTTCTGACAATATTGAAAATATTATTTTTTTGTTTTCCCTACACTAAACTGCATCCAAGAAATGTTTCCCATTTTTTCTGGTTTTTTTCATACATGCATCTCCTCAAATACTCTTTGTAAAACCATTCTGAGTGCCCATAAAATATTATGACACTAACAGTTAAGGAAGAGGGGTTTCAAATAAAAATTCATAAAACTTTGCTTTTTACCAGCACTTTCCTAGTACTCTTAAATGTAATAAGTATATATACGTATGTTATATATTTTTATTAAACTTTTCTATAGATTTTAAACTCTTAAGTTAGCTTAAAAGCCAAAAGTTTCCCAATAATCTGTAACAGACCCAATTTTTACAACTTGTCCTGCATGAAAGCCAAAAGCAAGGTGTTTACTTAGGACCTGCTAATAAGACCCTTTTCCACTATTAATACACAATCATTTCAATCCTGGGGCCAAGCATATATTTCATTACTTCAAAAACCATCCTTGTTCTAGAACTTCACCAGCCCCAGCATCCAACGTCGAGGATTCAGGGCCAGCTCACATTCACTGCATGTCTCTCTTTATATACATATATGCCTACACCCGTGTACACACACAAGCCCTTTCCTTATTACCATGGTCATATACATGGGACCACTTTATGGATTTAACTACATTTTGATGTTTTTTTCTGACACCTCAGCACCCTTGAAAAAGGATCCAAACTGACAAATTATGCTGTCATAAATAATGACAGAAATATTACAATAAATTGATTCATTTCACAAGTCTCAAAATTCAGTTTAATAAAAAATGTAGATTAGAATCACTATACAAGGGGTGCCTGGATGGTTCAGTGGGTTGGGGCCTCTGCCTTCAGCTCAGGTAATGGTCTTGGGGTCCTGGGATCTAGCACCGCATCTGGCTCTCTGCTCAGCGGGGAGCCTGCTTCTCCCTCTCTCTCTGCCTACTTGTGATCTCTCTCTCTGTCAAATAAATAAATAAAATCTTAAAAAAAAAAATCACTACACAAGACAACCTTATGAACATAAAATTTTGTTTATTTTGCTAAACTTGATAGGATTGCTGGAATTTCAAACTAGAGTTGCTGCTTCAGGAAACTGAAGAAATGATGAAACCACGGAGTACAATAATTTGCTTATTAATTACAAGAATTCTGGATAAATCACTTATCTTCTACAAGCTATGTATTTGTTAAAAATTCATAACAGATCTACTTTAAAACACTGTTAGGGCTAAAGCAGAAAAGTAGACTGCTTTTAAGAGGGTTAAGTTTCAGTTAGCTGAAAACTTCTATTACCAGTCTTTCAAGTAATGGCACTTTCAAATTAGCTTAAAGAAACACCCACCTGTGTTTAAAAAATTGCTATTTGTGTTGAATAACTGTAACTGCCACATAAGTTTATACTCTGCTTTCTTCTAAAATGATTCAAACAGTACTTATTTATCTTGAACACATTATTTATCCAGATCCCTAAGCAGCACATAGGGACCTGGAATCTTTCCCATATACTGTGTTTTACAGAGTACAAGACCTACATATCAGCTACATGTTGACTTTTGTAAGTAATTGACTACGGAAAAGGTTTACCTACATAATTCCATAAACGCCAAGACTTTTAACAGCTGAGATGAGCACTGACAGCTTCTCTCTGCTCATGGATTGATACAATTTGTATAAGGACTGGCTCAAAACTACTGCCCAACTAAAGCAATTTTATCTTTCTAATTCTCATTCACACCAAAGATACTAAAGTAAAATGAAGATAAAAGCCTCTTGAAAACAGGCACTGCAAATAATATTGTAAGATTTCTAAAAAATATCATTAAAAAAATACACGTACTTTTCTAATTGCCCGAAACTATCACCAATTATTATATAATTGGCTTAATCCCATACTTTAGATAAATAAAAATCAAAAGGATAACAATGTCAACTTATTTATTAATTTAACAAACATCTGATAGTGTACCTGTACCAGGCTATGAGGTGGGCACCTTCAAAGAACTAATTCTAATAAGGGTAGGCAGACGCAAAAAGAGATAGTGTTACAACATGAAGTATGACAACTACACAGACAGTAGTAATACTTAACACATACTGGGTTATGTTTACAGTCAATTTTCACAACAGTCACACTAACAAAACAAAATGCATTCACTATGAAAAGTTTAATGCCATGTTTGCTTCCTATTAAATAAAAAAAATCTTACTTGGACAAACAACCTGCTATTTTAGACCCCAAAACTGAAATGCCAATTTTTAAAAGGGGTATAAGCATTCCCTAACAGTGCCCATGAAGAGAAAAACATAGTATCTTGATGTCAAAAAAAAGAGAGAAAGATCAGAAAAAATAATGAAGTCCTGTCAATCACAAAAATGAAAAGTTGGTACATAATATAATTCTGACTTCTTGGCATAGGTTCTTTCACTATCCTGAACCCTTGGCCCTAAAATAGATTCTTAGATATCTTCATAATAGTTGACATACCAATGGCAGAAAGTTGCTCAGTAGACTCTATCACTTAAGTTAGCAAACAAATAAAACTGAAAAAAGCATAGCATTTTCCATCTACAACAAAGCCAAGTTTTACTTATAATTGCACCACCATAAACCAAATTGTATTAACTATAACAATTGCTCAAGTAAATTAAAAGATGTTCCAGTCAGATTTTAAAAAGCTGTTCCTATAATCACACTGGTCGAATTCTCTGAAGGACCAAAAAGGTCAAAAAACAAAGCAAAAACCTTACATATCTAAATATATTGGCTTCAAAAAAGGTGCACGAAAAAAAGGTACCCAATAAAGGCAAAGTGTGCGGGGGAGGTGTTTGATGGGGGGGAGGGAGCACGCTTGTCTTTTGTCACAGGAAATCTAGTTCCTTTAAAAAGTAAACAAAAAGCCATTTTTTCTTATGAAAAACTGATGCATTTTCCAATCAGCTTCAGGACAGTGACAAGTGAGGGGACAAAAACAGAATTAAAATGTGTACAAAACTTTAAAAAACCCACATTAACTTGTGTTCACTTTATATTCTCAAAGCCATTTAAGAAAAGGTGCTCATACCAAACATACTAGCCAAATGTGATTAGCAAGAGACCTAGTTCTATTAATTCAAGTACATTATATCCTTGGGAGTACAGCTTTTACTACAAAACATGTAAATTGGTATAAAGTTAAGAAAAAGAAATCACCTTCTGCCTCACTGAATGTACACCTTATTTTGAATATATATTCTGCCTAAGGGGGAGTTAAGCTTCAAAAGTACAGAATGAATGTTGGATAAATGACCTAGGATACAAGTTATCATTTCCATTATTACCTTACAGAGCTGGTGACACCTCCTGGGTAAGGAGAAAAAATGGAAGGACAATTGATTATAAATACCATGTCCTTCTCTCATCATTATTAATTCAAAGGGCTCGTGTACAACCACAAAATTTTTCTTCCTAAAGAACAGATTAATTACTTCAACTTAAGTAAATAAAATCTGTTTGTTACAGAAACTGATTACTGTCAACAATGCTCCAGAAAAAAAACACTAAAATTGTAATATAAATTTATATAGCAAGTCCTCGCAATAGCAACAAATAGCCACATAATTTTTGAAACAAAGCTTTTTGTAGACAAGATTTCTCCTCTGCAAAAAAGTTTTGAAGTGTAAGAAAACCGAAGGTATAAAATATTTTCAATACTGAATGCATAGTAAATGGAAATAAACATTAACATGGAAAAATGTTAACTAATAAAGCAAGTTTTCATTTAAAATATTTTCTGCCCACATTTTTAAAGGAGGGAGGGAAAAATTGAGGTAAGAAAGAAAATTTATTACCCCCCCAAAAGACCATGAGAAAATGAAAATGCATTTTTCAAATCAGGAATGCTGAATGTAATCTTAACATGTTTCCTCACTTTTTCTGAACCACACACTAATTTTCAGATATTCACAAAATATTTAGACTAGCCTTAGTTATAATACATTCCATGCATTTTTAATTTTCCCATCAGCAGCTTTAACCTCCTTCTGCCTAAAAAATGAAAACTCAAAATCTGATTTTAAAATCCCTACGTAGTTCTTCCCTTCCCCCATCTGGAATTTTTACATCTAACTAATTTCATTTCTGGCCTTCTCAATTCTAATTGCAATACTTATAAAAACAGAATTTGCATTCAAGTACTGTTGGTCCATGACTTTCGTTTTCATGACAAAGAAAGTTTTTTTTTAAATAAAAGACTTGTAGTAACTACTCTTTCCCAAGGATGAACCCAGAATTCAGTTTGGAAACTTCTCTGCAGAGAACAGTTTAAAACTTTAAGACCTCGGTTTTATGTGTAATCATCTCTATCTTCAACAAAAGATTTTTAAAGTATTGGAAATAACTGAAACTACATCCTTTATGTGAGTGGTCCAACCCAGAAAGCACTCACAACTTAAAAGAACTGTGAAGACAGAGCAAAATCTGACATTTCCTACCTCCTCCCCACCCCAGACAAAAAAAATAAATCCAAAAACCAAAAAGAATGTCCATAGTCAAAATATAGGCTAAAGATTAACTTGGCATGGAATTAAAATGCTCAATCTAAAGCATTCAAGTTTTAATCAACTAAGAAAATCTAGCACATGTAAATCCCAAATTTGTAACTAGACAAAAGTTCTCAAGCAAATTTTTGAAACGTACTTTAAAAAACATTTTTTAAAGAACTCTGAAATAATCATTCAAAATTTCTAATTATGAGAAAATACATCTACTGTAAGTCCAGTACCTTAACTTGATTAATCATCAACATAAAACTTACAGCTTTATCTAAATTGAAAAAAAATTTCCACCAATCATAGGAAAGAGGAAAAATGTAATTCCTAACCACAAACAGAAGTCATGATTAATTTGTTTTGGATAATGACAGGCCACAAAGGGGGCAAAGCAAGTTGTCAAATTTTCAGAATAAAATCATCTGCCCCCCCCCAAAAAAACGTGATGCATTTCAAAAACCGTATTTTTCTTAAGTCAAATTAAGTTTATAATAAGGCTAACAATTAGAGGAAGCAGCTTATTCCACACTAAGGAATAGCCCCTTTTCCTGAGTGTTTGTACTGGTCTGATAAAAAAAAAATCAAACTTCCTAGTCATTATGCTGTCCATTTTAAACATCCCATCTACCACAAAGAAGCAATCTTTACTTAGGCTGGGGAGTTGAAAAGACTAAAACTAAAGACAGACCAAGATAAGGGATAGAGTAAACCACAATAAAAGAAAAAAAAATTATTTAGAATGTATCATCCTCAGCTACTGGTCTCCAAGTTTTAAAATGCAAATGGTTAGGATTTCCAATTACAGAGAAATGAACAAAAAACCTTTGTTAGAGATAATGACATAAGTCGAATTCTCGATTTGGAAGATTACGAAATATTGAAGACAACATTAGAAACTTTTTAACAGACAACAACTCCAAATTATCAGAGATTTTAGATCAACATAAAAGCAAAGAAGCCTTTCAGAACCAATCAGAGAAACTCAAATTCTGTTTTTAAATAGGCTACGCACAAAATGAAAATACTTCCAATTTTTTATGACCTATATCATTTGATTAAACTCAACATTTTAATTCAAAGAATGCAAGTTTAACCTTAAACATTGAGAGTATTTTCATTTTAATGTCTATGAAGGATTCCTTCTAAACAACTATACTTAAGAAAAATGACCTTAAAAGAAATTTTTAAAAATACTACTAAAGCTTTTAATTTTAGCAAAATATGCCAAGGTAGAAAAAGCATATTATTTTTGAAATGTAGCAAAATTGTTCCTATAATTTTAAAGAATGTCTTCTCGGGGTTTGCAAATACATTATGTATTATAAATACGATAAGTCCACGAAGTGACACATAAAATGATTTACTGTGATTTAAATTTAAACTAAATTTAATATAGATCCGATTATTGAGTACGTTACATTTTGCTCCAAACATTTTTCATGTTTAAAAAAAAATAACTGGCGCCCCTTAGCGCTCACATTTGGAAATACTCAATTTAAGAGTTCCAGCAATTTTTTTTTTTTTTTGACATTCCAGAAAGTTTTCTGCCTCCACAATCTTTCAAATGCCAACACAAATAGAAAAAGCAGAACCCCTTAAAGGGACAGCTCAAGTTTTTTCTAGAGCAATATGAAATAAACAGATTTGCTGTTGCAACAGTGGATAAAGCACATTCCAATAAGGGTTACTGCTGTTATGTTTAACATTTGTAAGCAAAAGCGAGGACGCAGTAATACCTAACAGTTTCGTACTTTTAAAAGTTGTTTCTCTGACTTTGACAACAAAAACTCCTGGGATTCTTCTTTAACCATCTTTAAACACGGAGACATTTCCGGTCTTTTGTTCTTTAGTGACTTTCCAACTCTCTAAGCTTCAGATTCCTTTTTCCTAGTTCTATAGTAGAGATTTCGAGATTCCTGTGAAAAATCTAAAATCCACTGTTGAGTTCTGTAAGACACAGTTTTTCGGCTTCCTTTTAACAGTCCTCCGGTATTGCTTCTAAGAGAAAAAGAACGCTTGGCTACTCGATTTCCAAAACAGACTTTTTTGTTGGTCATTTTTTTCCTCTCCAGGCGTTCACAAAAATGCAGAGCTACTAGAATTTAATAATCCAGAGCAATGCTACCAGAACTTGTTAGAGAAATTCCAGAGTTGGGCAAAATTAATCTTCTTGTCATTCTTCGCAATCCTCGGCTCTCCACCAACAAAGCTTTTTTGAAACTTTTACTCGTTTTTATTTTCGCCCTTTCAAACATCTTGATTTCCTGTCCTACAAAGTAAGGCAGCGGCGTCCTCGGGAAAAGCTCTCCGCCGAAGTTCCCTCAAACTCGGGACTACGTTTAGATTTGTCCTCGCGGTATTTCGTATTCACACCCCCCCCCCCGCCCAAAGTGAAGTTAAACTCCCGAACAGTTCTCGCTTCCCCAAACAAAAGGACAAAAAGTGCTTTCCGCTGTCATTTTGTCCTCGCCTTCGGCTAAATCAGCATATTACTTTCGGTCTCCTATGGAATTCCTTTAAATTATCAAGCCCCACACTACTCCCCTCGAGTATCTGCGAGCTGCACAAACTCCAAAAAAGCAAAAGCCCCACTGGATCCTACACTTTGGGAGCCAGCGGCGTCCTCCGGGAGAGACCCCTCCGGGGCGCCCCGGGGCCGGTGTCCTTCAGGCGCCCGCGGGGCGCGGGGCGGGCGAGGCCGGGCTCCTCTCGGGCAGGCCCGCGAAGCTCCCGGCCGTCGCGGTGCTCGCAGGCGCGGCTGGAAGCCGGGGGCGCGAGAGGGCTCGCCCGGCAGCCTCCCCCAGCGCACCAACTTGGGCGCCGGCGGCGCGAGGCCCGGGGTCTGGGGTCTCGGGTTCGGGGGGAGGGGGGGAGCGTCCCGCCAGCGCGTCCCGCCCGCGGCCCCGGCCCGCCCGCCGCCGCCGCGCCCCGCGAGCCCGGCCTCGGCGCCGCCTCCATGCGCCCCGCCCGGGCCTCTCGGTCCCCGGGCGCACGGTCCCCGCCGGCTGCGACCTTCCCGCCCTCCCAACACCCCGGCGGGCGTCGGGTCCCGGGAAGAGGGGCCGCCGCCCGGGCGCGGGCCGCTAGGGGCCGACGAGGCGACTCACCTTCGTCTAGCAGCCGCTCGAGGTGGTTGAAGATCCCGCAGAAGTTGGGCAGGCTGCTCATGAGCTTCTTGTCGTTCATCAGCTGCATCAGGTAATCTGGGGTGGGCTTCGGCTTCTCCTTCGTTTCCATTTCCCCGACCATATTCCAGGCTCCGCAGCTCACTCCGCCCGCCGCCGCCGCCGCCGCCGGAGAGGAGGGAGGGGCGGGGAGCCCCGGCCGCCGGCCGCTCGGGACTCGGCGTCCCGCTCCGCTCCGCTCCCGCGCCGGGCGCCGGGGCGGCCGGACCGCGCGCTCGCCGCGCTCTCCCCGCCCCCGCAGGCACTTTCCGCCCGCGGCCCGACGCGCTCCCGGCCCGCCGCCGCTCCTCGGCCGCCGGCTCGGCGCGTCCCTCACGAGGCCGGCGGGCGGGAGGCGGGTCTCCGCGGGCCGAGTGCGGGCGCGGGCCGCTCGGCGCCGGACGAGGAGGAGCCGGGCCGCCGCCGCTCGCTCGGCTGGTCGCGCCCGCTCAGCCGCCGCCGCCGCTTCTGCCGCGGGATCGGGGTCTCTCTGGGCTGGTCCCCGCCGCGGCCGCCTCTGCCGCTGCCGCCGCGCTCTGACTCCGCTCCTCCTCTTCCTCCTCCTCCTCGCCTCCTCCTCCTCCTCCTCCTCACTCACTTGGCGGCGGAGTTCGCCTCAGTTCAGGCGGCGCTGCCAGCGGCGGCGGCGGCGCGGGGGGAGGGGCGGCGGCGCGGGGAGGGCCGGGGGCGGGCGGCGGGCGGGGCCGCGCAAGGCGGCCGTTAGCGGGGCCCGGCCGGCGCGCTCCTCCTCTCGCCGCCGCCCCCCGCAGCCCCCGGCCCGGGCGCCGCCGCGCCGTCTCCCTCCGGCGGGGTGGGCGGCCTGAGGGGCCGGCGCCCGGCGAGCCCGGCCTGGGCGCCGGGCTGGGGTCTCCGCCGAGGCGGGCGAGAGTGGCGGGAGGGGGCCGGTGCGGGGCCGACGGACGGGGGGGGGGCACCGGGCAGGGCGGCAGGGGCGCCGGGTGGCGGTGCTTTCGACTGGGGTGGGGACGAGGGCCGCGCCGCTTCGCGCTCCCCGCCGCCGGGCTAGCTCGCCTGGCGGGCGCGGTCGGGCTGTGGCGTTAGGTGAGAGGGATTGCCAGCGGGACGCGCCAGGGCTGCGCTCGCTGCCGCACGGCCCCATCCTCTTCTGCGTTACTATAGTTTTTTTATAAAACCCTCTCGTCCGTTCTCACCCCCCCCCCAACCCCAAAGAATTTTTTTAACGTCCTGTTGCTTCACGGGGGACTTTCGGGGTGGGCGTCACGTGGCCCGACACGTAGCCGTAAAGTCCGAGAGCGCGTGCGCGCGTCGAGCCCTGCGGCCACGCCCCTTCCGAGGGTCGCTCCGCCCCTCCCAGGGCCCCGCGAGCGAAGGGGGAGGGGCAGGGCCTGCCGCGCGCCTGCGTGGGGCGGGGCGGGGGCTGGCGCGGGGGCGCGCCGTGGGGGGAGGGAGCGGAACGGCCGGGCCGTCGGACCCTCAAATGGCGGGGCGGGGGCTAGAAGCTGCGGAATCTTCGCTCCCTGGTGTCGGGTTCTCCGCAGGACGCGTTCCCGGTGGGCTCTGATTGCAGCCGTGTCGTTGGTGGCACCGCACGACGACACCCCCCCCCAAACCGGCGTCCCCGCAGTCCTTCGGCTTCGAGAGCCACCGCTGCGGGAAGGAGCCTGAAGCGCTATGGTTTCCGCGTGGGCGTCCCTCGTCGCCCCGACGGCGTCGCCACTACTTGTGCAGTACCTGGCCCAGTGGCGGAACGCGCCTCTAGGGACAGGGTCTGCCTTGGTGCTGCATCCGTTATTCTGAGAGCGGGCTGCAGTTGGGAGCGAGCACCGCGCCAGACGAAATAAGGAGGGGGACGTGAACGGTGTGGATGATGTTGCACTCCGTGATACATCAGCATGCAGTTATGAAATGCAGCCGCAATAAATGAAATAAGATCATATACCTAGTTCAAAAGGTGGAAATCAACATTCCCATTTGCCAACTTGTAAAAAATGATAACAGTGGGCAGGAGGGTTTTCCGTGCGGTGTGATGGATTTCAAATATTTAGGTTTGTTTGGGAAAGACTTCTGATCTGCAACAATGTAGTTCTCCTTGGTTTATAGTATGTTGTAAGTCGCAAAGTCTGCATCTGCATTTTTCTGCAAGCCTATTATGACATGTTCTATTAATGTAGATGAAATCTAACATCAAACTGACCATAGTGAGAGCTACAAGTGGCTGAAATCTGTTAATTATGTCTATTCTGTTTTAACTGGGAAGAACTTACATGGGGTTTTTTGGTAAAATTTTGCTTCATACAAATTGTGAGGAACACAAGTTTGAGTTGTATTGAAACTAGCTGCATTTCAAACAAATACTCTTTGAGTAGCAAGTAGCTTCTGTCCTGTTCATTTAAGGAACATTGTTTCTAAATTTAAGCTACTCTGGTAGAGGAAATGGAATTGCCCTGCAGACAAAGTTGAAATTGAAAACATTTAGCTCTAAAATATTTTAAGAAGTTCTACTTCCATTGCCATAGAATATTCGCCTACTCAGTTATCAATTTAAAGGATAAATTTTGTAAATGCGGGAAACAGTATTTTCATTAAAAATAAACCTGTTGCCTCTTTAAAAACTAATGTATGCTACTTCAGTATGTACCAGAATGATAGGTATTTTAAAGAGTACTAAGCTATTCATGTAATTTGATAGTGTAAAAGATTTCATTCCCTTTCTTAATCAGTTTCCTTATTAAGCTTCCAGGCCCTGTGCTAAATGCTTTACATGTATATCTCATTTAATCTTCAAGACAACCTTGTGATTTATGTATGCTATTATACCTGTTTTATGTAAGGAGAAACACAAGGAGAAGGTGGTTAAGTAACTTTGCCAAGCCTATAGCTCATGAGTCCTGGATCTGGGATTCAATTCTACTTGTATTTTATCCTAAAGTCTATGTTCTTCACCCTTTTACTAACCTTATCCAATAAGTCAGGTTGAAACTTTTAATGATGTTCCACCATTGTTGATGGATAGAAATCGCAATTTCATATGGCTCACCTCATTCTTCTGGTAAACCAGATCAGAGTTAAAGAATAATCAATATTCATGCATTAAATCTCATGTGGTTACGACACTTATAATAGCTACTATGTATTGCCTTTTCAAATGTACATAGGTCACCTCTCTGCTCACAGTTTTTCCGTGTTTCTCCTCTCAGATGAAAAACCCAAAGACCTTATGAAGGCCTTCAAGACCCCACATCCTCTGGATCCTGCTGTCTCACTGACGCTGTTTCTTCTCTTCCCCCAGCACACTGAGCTCTCCCCCTAGAATCCCTTCCCATCCTTAAACAGGCCATGCATGCTTTCTCCTCCAGGATTTTGCACCTGGTGCCTCCTCTCTTTGTAGAGCATTCCTCACATATCTATAAGCTTGCCTCCCACACTTTCTCAGGTCCTATCAGAGAAGGTTCCCCTTACCATTCTGTAATAACACATGCCAAGTACACATACACTCCCTCTGTATTCTATCTGTCCCCCCTAACTTTTATTTCTTTTCATAGCATTTATTTCTACCAGACATGTTCTATGGGTAAATTTGCCTCTCCCCTCCCCCTACACTGTAAACTCCACAAGAGCAAGGACTGTATCTTGTTCTATGTGGAATTCCCAATACCTGGAACAGCACAGAACACGAAGGCACTCATTAAAAATGTATTCAAAAAGTATTAAGTAGTTCTGCACCAGGAACTGTGCAACCCCCTTATCTATATTCTTTTGATCCTTGCAGCAAACATTTTAGATAGATGTGAATAGCCAGACTTCAGAGGAGAAATAGTTGATGCTTCAGAGTAGTAAGTAGTTGGTCCTATACAGGCAGAACCGGGTCCAGGCAAGGAGATGCCTCCGGAGACAACCGTGCTACCCACCATACCCCTTCCTTTTCCCTCTCATACTCCTGCCTCAGATCTTTTGGGTACATCTTACCTCATTAATTACCTAGCATATAACAAGTGCATGAAGAATACAAAATTGTGGGGATACTTCAGTTGCCTTCAAGAAGCTTAAAAATCAAAAAGTTACTATGGAAAGACTCTTCAATCACATTATTACAAAATTATCTTTACAATATTCACAAGTTACAATGTACACATGGCGAGCTTCATCTTGAAGTTCTCTGTAATAGGGTTTTCACTGTGAAAAACTGTCATCTAATAGGATGACACTAAAAATATTTCCACGTCTAACATCAGTAATTAAACATGAGTGGAAATATATTTTCTGTTCTCTAAAATTTGATTGGCTTTATTTGCTTATTGCTGTTCTTGACATTTAAAATAGAAAATTTGAATATTCCAAACATTTTTTTTTCGTTCATCACCTTGGAGTTCTATCAGTAACTAAAATATTCTTCAGACTTAAGAATCCAATCTTTGATTGGGCCTTGTGTCCCAAATGTCTTTGTGTTTATGTTTTTGTTTTTTGTTTTTTAATCTTTAATCCTTAAATCTTCCTACAAGGGAATGGGGCTTTCCTATAATCTTTTGTTTGTTGTCTTAATTATGTTTGTTTACTATCAGTAGATTTCTCAAGTGTCCTTTTCAATTGTGAGATGTCTTATCAGCGACTATTTGGAAGGTTGAAGGTGACAATATCTTAATCAACAAATATTTTAGTACCTGGTATATCTAAATACCTGTCACTAACCCTAAGTCTAAGCTGAGAGTTAGGATCACATACATATGAAAAGTTAACTAATAAAAGCAAGTGCTAAAGACAAAATGCTATTAAGAATGAAAATGAGCATTACCACTTGGGGCCTGGAAGCCTAAGCAACACAGCCCTGGGAGGTGGGAGGTACTGACAAAAACTTGGAAAGGGTCAGGCTGCAGGGCAGGAGTTTTCAGAAAGAGTAGTAGATGTCAGTTTTTGATTGGCCTCATGTCTCAAGCGAAAGTGTTCATGGAGAAGAGTGTCGGGAATTTTTTTAATACGAGGAAATGAATCAAACAGTAACATGGATTCCTTTCAGTGAGGCATATTTATATATCTCTTAGTGCAAATGCACCATTTGTAAAATGAAAGGCATTGCTCTTCACAGCTGTTCTGTTAATTGTGCTGCCTTTTGAAACCACTAACATGATAGTTGCAGATGTAATACTAACATTTAGCTTCAACCACTGCACAGCGGTTAAATGTGAACGGATGGTGTAGAGTTTCTGCTCATTTGACCCTAAATGAAACTTTAGAGGGAAAAACGTTCTCAGCCAGGATGCAAGCTTATGCCGGGTAATCCCATCTTCATTCCACACTTGAACAGAAAACTTAAACTAAAAAATGACCATCTGCTAATTACAGGAATATGAGAGTAAATTAAAAATGCATTTCGTTTTGATCAACTTTCAGACTGATTCATATGTTTAAGATTGCAAAATGATTTCCGTAGTGTTCCCCTGACTTGTTGATTTGTTGTTTTTTTTCCTTCAAGATCTAGCTCATTCAGGATGAACCTGTAGTTAGACTTTTTTTAATATTATTAAACAGATACAGTGTGATTCATAATCTATGCATTAGGGGTTTTCTTTGTTTTTGTTCTTTAACTCACCCTTTATTTATTTGTCTTAAGTAAACTCTACCCCCAACGTGGGGCTTAAACACTTCACCCCAAGACCAAGAGTCACATTCTCTACCAACTGAGCCAGCCAGGCACCCCTCTCTGTGTTAGTTTTAAATAACTAATGTGAGTAAACATTTTTTGTGAGCAAGGAAGTGCCTACTCATATCCCAGACATTTAATCAAATGCCACTATCCTTTACTAAAATTTAACTTATAGCCTAAAATGTTGCCTTTTTCCTGTAATTACTGTATATTTGTACTTTCTAAACAGAGTTTTTAGTGAGACCAGGGAGACGAAAAGAAGACTGACATTTATAGAGTCCCTACAAACTGTTAGACACTTTGGTTATGATCTCATTGAGTACCTGACAGCTCCAAGTTAATTATTACCCCTGTTTTATAGTGAAGAAGCTGAGATTCAGAGAGTTAGCCAAGTGATGTGACTCTTGTGACACAGTTAGTAAATGCTGGGAACCAGATTCAAAGCAAACCTCCTAAGTCCTGAGTGATTCAGGGCACACTTCTGGCACATAGACAAGAACTATGTCTTGTAATGACTAAAATACTGTCCTCTCGGAGTCCTTCTTCTTTCAGTTTCCTAACTGGTTGGTGATGTTGAATCTTTTCAAACTTTAAATTCTTAACATCTCACTGAAATACTGCTGATGTCCTATAGAGAAAAGATTGCTGTGTTGGGTATAAAAAAAGGCCTTATTAGTTCTATCCTAATGAGCTGTGCAACACCAAGTAAGTAATTCAGTCTCTCTGACATGTGAACTGAATGATCTCGGAAGCCTTTGAAGTTCTGAAACTCTGTGATTCTGAATAAGATGTTCTCATCCATATCAGCGAGCTGATTTTGTTGGAATTTAATTTCTGTGTCTAGGATAACCCCGTACACAAATGCGTAGTCATACGATGGCAGTAAGAAATCTATTTAAATTTCTTAGGTGTCATTTTTGCTCTGCTTACTGAAATAAAAGTCATATTTTTGGATATTGGTCTTCTTTAGACAATAGAATAGATTTAACTGAAATTCTTACATTTCTATAATTAACAAAAGGTTAAAACTAGTCTTTCTTTTTTTCTTTCCTTTCCTTTCCTTCCTTCCTTTCTTTCCTTATTTCTTTTCTCTTTTGTCTCTTCTTTCTTTCTTTCTTTCCTTTTTTTTTTTTTCTTTAACATGTTAAAACTGAAAAAGTGGAGCCCTACAAAATCACCTTTAGAGTTCCTAGCGGAGAAATTTACCACTTAGAGCCCATAACGGTTCCTGGAGAGTAGATTCCAGGCCTTGTTCCTCTTTCTGCTCTTTAGATTCTTTACAAGCAGTCTCCTTTCAATAGTTACTTGTCTCAATGAATAGAAGGAAAAAAAGAAGAAAAAACATAGACCTACTTGGTCTCTAGGGAGAGGAGGCAGCTGTGTAAGCTCCTCCCCAGCCCGGAATACTTACCTGAGTAAATAGTAGCATCTGAAACCCTTGCCTTCGGTGACATAGGGAAAACAGAAGGGGAAGAAGGGGCCTCAGTGTCTGTTAGTGTGTGAACAGTCTTTGCAGTGTGATTCCATGATTCCTAAAATCACTTTGGCGTGTGAGATACCTCTCACCCCACAAGAAACATAACATTTGTGGCAACAGGGCCCAGAGCATCCATAGTGCCCCCCCCCCAGTCTTTACTAGGTCAGAAAACAAGTGCCTCCTGTTTTAGTATAAAAGAGGCTTTATCAGAATCACTTTAACTTTAAGTATAAGATTAAAAGCAGTTATTCACAGCACTGATATTCAATCAGTGCACACCAGTAAGCTTTCTCCGTTTTTAGATGTTGAACTACTCCCACACCACTTAGGGCACAGTTATTTCTCTTAGTCACGCTGCCCTTCCCGCCGAAGCCCCGGGAATCCCTCTGACCCAGCAACTGAAGGAATAACGCCTGGTGCCCTGCTCCCAGCAGGGCTGACGGCCACTCGGGTCACCGGCTCTCTGCCCTCCCAATTGTCGAAAACATCCTGAATAATACTTACATTTGTATCAGTTTATTTGCATATTTAGAAAACTCATTTCCTATCTTCATGTCTATTAAATCTGAGTTTTACTCAGATTTACAATTGCAACTAAATTGAATATTTTTTTTTTTTGTCAAAAATACGTATACATATACAGGCTCTTTGGGCATATATCCGAGTTTAGAAAGAAAATTTAGGAAAATCATATTTAGCCAATTACAATGAAATACCAAATTTTTCAGTTTTACTTTCTATTTTCCACCGAATAATGGTTTAATAAACAGGTTGTGACCAGAGCTGAGAAATGATTACTCTTTCTCCTTACGGAAAACTCTTTATATTTCAGTCCATAAGAAGTTCCTTTTTCCTTCTCTCTCCTCTGTGCTCGACAGCCATTCACATTCCTTTGCTGAACTGCACAAGAATCCTGATGCTGCCAGCATTTACTATTTCCTAATTATTCTGTCCAAGCCCATCTGTCAAAATGTGTCATAGTTACGTTTTGTAGACCTTCAAGGGCCACAGACCTGATTAACGGGCCTTGGTGTTTTCCTCGACACCCGTCGGTAGTGAGCGTGGTTTGTCAGATGGAGATAAAGCGCAGCGGAGTTGAAATGAGTAACGCGTTTGTTTAGCAGTTCTAAAATGGGCGCCCTATAATTATAGTGCGCGCCCGGAATTAAGTAGTGGGGAAGTGCCCGCTGAAACTGACAGATGGTGGGGTGCCCCACCCCCCGGGGCCAGGGGCTCGTAGTGTTTCTCCATCCAGATAAAGCTGTTAAGGGAACAGGAGGGATGTGAGGGGGGCATCAAGAACACTAAACTTAAATCTTGAAATGAGGAAAGAGAAAAAGACTTGTGTTCACGGAGTTCTAAGACAGTCTTGTAAACTGTCCGGTCAGCTGACGTGCCAGCGATAATCCTAACTCCCCCTCCAGTACTGGCTTCCTCCCGGCCGCCTGGCCGCTGGTGCTCGGAGAGGAGGCAGGCCCTTCTCTGCAACCCGGTTCCTTGACGTCTGGGGACCCAGAGCCAGACTTGACTTTCTCCAGTCCCTCAGCTGAGCGAGTTCCAACATTTCAACGGGGCAGTTGCCTGATTTCAGGAAGGCGGCTTTCACTTAATCAAAGGGCCCCAACCAGACCCTGTCACTCCCTTCGGGAAAGGGAGTGACAGGCCTCTTTGGTGTCAGGGCTGCCCAGCCCTGAGCCCGGTGGGGGAAGGAGGCCTTTCTCTCTAGGCTCAGACACTTGGTGTCCAATGAGTACTTCCTTCCGCTCTGTGAAAATATGAAATAATAGCACCGTAGCCCCACTACGTAAGTACCCGCCAAGCCATAGAAATGTTTTTCTCACAGATGACATAAATGAATTGTCTTTAAACCCCAAGCAAGGAAACAAAGTCCTAAAACATTCACCCTGAAGAGTTTGCTGGCCCTGGGAGGAAGCAGTGAGCACGGGGGTCCTGAGCGGCCACCCCCGAAATCCTGGGTTCCTGTCTAGGCCCTGCCGCTTACCAGAAGCTCCTAAGCTACTTAAGCCTCTCTCCTCACCTGTGGAATGGGATAATGCAAGCTAAGGCTGGCGTCGGGATCACGGCCGTAAATGAACATGAAGTGCCCCGCAAAATCTCTGGCACACGGTAAGCTTCCAGTAAGCAGAAACCTGAAAAGAGTGAGCCCTCGGGATAGCTCCTATTTATCGATGCACATGTGTTTTGGGAAAGTGGGTACATGACTCTGTTTGCATTGAAATTGTATCCACGAAACTCAAAAGTACTTAGTCATCAGTTTCCTGTCACTTCCTATAGCACAAACCATTTCCTGTTCCCAGGACTGGCGACACCAGGAAGTAAAAGGACAAAGAACCTGATGAAAAGGAGCCTTGATCCTCCCAGGCTGGCTGATGCTGTCAGCCGCAGAAACGGAAGATATAAAGCTGGCCCGGGGCCTCCGAGCCCCTCAAGGCCCAGTTTTCAGGGGCCGGACAGTAGAAAGAGCTCAGGAGCAGTGGGGCGAATGTCGAGAAGGAGGCTGCCTCCCTCCCTTCCCTGCCCTGTGGACCTCTGAGTGGGCAGGTAGCAGGGGGCCTGGAAGGTCCAGGACTGGGTGGACAGGCGCTGCCCTCCCAGACTCGCAGGAGCTCACAGGACCCCAGGATCCCATCGCTGTGTTCTAACATCGACAGTTGCCGGCTGACCCCAGGTTTAAAAATGTGATGCCCGAACACCCATTGGGCTGCGTTAGGCCAGCTCAAGGGCCCTCTCCAGTCCCCGCACGGGTGGCCACAGCCGACGACCTCAGGCGAGTGAACAAGCACCACCTGTCTCTTAGCAGACATTCGCTAAGCAAAGCAATGAGCACCACCCCCCTTTTTAAATCAGACGCCATGGGAAAAAATAGCTCATGTTTTGAGGAACTTAAAGTCTGGGAGCAGGGTGGGAGGAGACAAATGTATATACGCTCGCAAGTGGCTTCTGCAAGTCAGTTTCATCGGGTCACATGTGAAGCAACTCGAGAGCCGGTGGCAGCTCTGGCTTCCCAGGGCCTTCCCTGAAGTGAACTTGATCTCTCCAAGTGAACCCCAGAAGTCTCAGCTTCCGTAAGACCAGCTCTCTGACACTGATGTCCATCGCCGCTGGATCGGCCACCACGCCCGGCCAGCAGACAACCTCTGCAAAGTTGACCCTGAGAGCCAGAACTTTGTCTCTGTGGTTTTCAGGCTATCAAAGCAGCTTTCAGAGAATCATTTCAAGACGAAAGCCGGGACCCACAACTAAAACAAGGTCGCCGAAAAGAAAAAGGAATCATTTAAGTAAACACTTTCAGAATTTCAAGTTCAGCTTCAGTGAATCACTTACCTCATTATAATACTGATGTTGAACAAAATTTACACTTGTCTCCCATGTTACCAAAAGGGCAGAGTGTTATCACTGGATACCTGGGGGGGGGGGGGGGGTATGACCGAGCCTGAACGATAATTGAATCCCTGACAAGGGATTGATAAGAATTTTCCTCTCAATATCTATTTTTACAAAACTCACTTACTGTACCCTGTATATACAACTGTGCACTAAGTAAGGGTAATGCTATACAGACCACAGCAAAAAACCCAAATCACCGATTTTTGCACCAGATTTTCCAAAGGCAAAAATCTTGGTCCCATGACTGAGCTGTCAGCTCACTTTGTAAATGACACAGACCTGAGCGCGGGGCTTGGGCCTCTGTCTTGAGGTTGAGGCTTCCCCTCCCCCATCCAGTCTCAAGCTCAGTTGCTCACCCCCTGCCTCTGCTTTTCTCCATTTTCTGTGGTTGGAGGGTCATTTCCTACCAGCCCAACAGCCTCTCCACAGTCTCTGTGGTGCCATGACTTTAGACTTGGAGGTGTGATGTGATAGAATTTTTAATTTATAACACAACGTATGCATACCAGCAACACAGTGGGTACGCCCCATAACCTCGTTCTTAATGTCTTTCAGTGAACTGCCTGGATGGGAAATATGACGGGCATCTCATTATAGCTTTTAAAAATACTTAACAGAAGACTGAGGCACTTGGGTGGCTCAGTCAGTCAGGTGTGAGTCAGACTCTTGATCTCAACTCAAGTCTTGATCTCAGGGGTGCGAGTTCAAGACCCACATTGGGCTCCACACTGGGCAGGGAGCCTACTTAAAAATAATACATAAATACATAAAAATACTTAACAAAAATTTATCAGTGCCATTTATCCTTCACCTGATCCTGTATTCGGTAGACTCAACTGTATACAGCGTCTATTAATGGTGTCAGTGTAGTAAAGGAAATAAAGGGGAATCACATGGGGAAGAAAAGAAGACAAAAAAAAAAAAAACCTTTCCCCCAGGCAGGTTTATTTTTCAAGTTCTACATGCAAAAATACCCCTCCTCGTCTGCGAGCTCAGGTTTTAGCTCCTCTGTCAGCCCCACGGCGTTTATACGGCCTCAGTCCTTCTACGGATCCTAAACCTCGTGTTGGTTCCAGGAGACTCGGCTGACCCTTAAGGTTCTGGGCTGGGTTTGAAATTGTTTGCAAGATCTGCATCGTTGACGAAAAGGTCCTGGTTTCTGTATAATGTCAACCATAGGAAAATATTAAGAAGTCTTTCAGAGAAGAAAAAATAAATGAGTTCTTGGACCCACGGTTTATTTTTCATTGGAATTGAGTTGAATTAGTGGTCGACTTCACAAAACTAAAGATGCTGCCATTCACTGGCTATTTTCCCCTATTTTCCTTTCAAAAGGAAGCCCCAAATCTGGGGAGGAAAGCTTCATGCTAATTAAACCTCACAGTTTGTTCTACCGAGGCCCTATCCGCTCAGCAACCAGGAGTTTCCGTGGCCGAGCCGCCCCAATCATCTAGCTCGGGAGCTAGGGCTCCCCCTCTGCAGTGGCAGGTCCCAGTGACACTAGCCGTCAGGTGCTTCTGATCCCCCAGTTCTGACAACAGAGATTTGCAAAGCCTGTAGTCCTTCCTTCCTAACTTATTTTAAGGTTTTATTAATTCATTTGACACAGAGAGAGTGAGAGAGCACAGCAGGCTGAGTGGCAGGCAGTGGGAGAGGGGGAAGCCGACTCTACGCTGAGCATAGGGCCCGGAGGTGGGGCTCGATCCCAGGATCCTAGGATCCTGACCTGAGCCGAAGGCAGACGCTTACCCGACTGAGCCACCCCGGCACCCCTCCTAACTTAATTTAAACAGCACTTGTAACAAAAAGGTAAGTATGTGCACTGGCTTCCCCCAGACATGGACACGAAATTCTGTGTGACACAGATCCTTCTTGGGTCTGAGAGTGAAGTTCTAGAAGTAACCAAAGAACTGGAACAATGCCCTCCATCCCCCCGCGTCCCCTGCCAGTACCCAGCCAGCGGCCGTCGCCAGCCCTTCAGCTCCACCTGGCTTCCTTCTTCCTGGCCAGCCGCTGGAATTGAGGCCAGCCCCTCCCACAGGCCCCCGCAGGAAGGACACAGCTTCCTCAGCCTCTCCTCATCCCTGCTGCCTCCAGAACAAACACAAATTAAAAAAAGGACAAAGGAGTTTTAGTTATAGAAAGGTCAGAGTTTTAAAAATTACAAACAGTGAGAAAAATTACAAGGTTGCTAAAGAATCTCAGAAAAATCCAGCAGGGGTTCCCAAAGCCTGACCTCATTTACATTTCAATGAAGACGCAGGTCAACCCTGTGGAATGTTTCTGAACATTCTTATTAATCTTTTCTGTAGTTAGAGGTCCCCTGGCCGCACCCTTCTCTGTTACTGGGTGTGCTGCCCTAGCTCTTGGGGGATCCGGGCCCCATCTCTGACCCTATGCCAAAGGAGTCCCTTCTTGCCCTCTCAGGCTTCTCTCTTGGGCTTGAGGCTACTTGTTCTGACCTTCAGTTTGCCACCATGGTTCCCAGTGGAGCACCTCCTGGTCGAGGTCTTAGGGTACCCTCACTGCCTCCCCCCCCCACGCCCCAGACTGCCCCCGGAGCCATCCATCTCTGATCTTGCAGTTGTGTCCTTGCTCCTTCTGGATGTCCCCCACCTCTGGCATAGAACAGGATGTGGGTCTCTTTGTCACAGAATCAAAGTGGGCCCTGGATGCCTGGGTGGCTCAGTCAGTTAAGCAGTGGCTGGCTTGGGCTCGGGTCAGGATCTCAGGGCGCTGGGATCCAGCCCTCCCAGCCTTGGGCTCCCTGCTCAGCGGAGAATCTGCTTGTCCCTCTGCCCCTCCCCCCACTCATGATTTCTCTCCTTTCTCGCTCTCTTTCTTTCTCCCTCTCAAATAAATAAATATTTTTTAAAAAGGAAAAAGAAGAAAGAAAGAAAGAAAGAAAGAAAGAAAGAAAGAAAGAAAGAAAGAAAGAAAGAAAGAAAGAAAGAAAAAGCAAGCTGGCCCAGTGAGGTGATACAAGAGGAAAATCTGCTGTGTGGGGGGCAGGTACCTGGATCTCAGCAGTTCTCCATTTTCTTAGCTGAAAAATGGGGCTCTAATAAAACCCACTTTGTAGTGTTACTGTGAGGATGAAATGGGGCGACAGCTATGAAGGCCGGAGAGATGCTTGGAATCTAAGGACTGCTCAATACATATTGGCTATTGGCGTTATGACCGACATCCGGTGGCCACACCAAGATGGCTTCCTCTGTGTCATGCAGGAATGAGGACACAAAGCAATTGTCTGTGCCTTCAAGAAATTTGCTGGGTGGCAAAGGGAGCAAGTAAGCCCCAGATTACGCGCCATCGACTGTCTATTAATGTGCTTGAAGTCCTTCACGAATACTGAGCAAGGAGCAACTAACTGCAGCTGAGGACAAGAACAGGAGAAGGTTGTCCACGCATTCCCACCTCGGGAAGGTCGTGTGTACAGGCCGTGGTGATGGCCACTCTGGCCCCAGCATGAACTTGACCAGCTCAGTAATGGCTCTCATTTAATGAACAGATCCAGGCTGTCCGTTAGTCCCCTATCCTCAGTAGGAAAGAACCTTCTGGAACCTGCCTCTATGGACACCAATCATCCCTCAGCCTCAAGGTTGGCCTCCAGATAAGCCTGCCTCTGAGACGCTGTGCTTCACCTGAGGACCAGATTAATAGTACGACTTCCACTGACCGTTTCCCACGTGCCTGGCGTGACCTAGGTCTTTACAAACATCATTTCACCTAGTCTCCCCTACAACCCTGGGGGCTCAACCTGTTCTGTATCAAATCCTGGCTCCAACAATTTCTAATTTTGCAACCTTGGGCAAGTTACATGCTCTCCCTGTGCCTCAGTTTCTTCACTTCCAATCAGGAGGTTTATCCCAACCCTCAGGTCAATGGGAGGATTGTATGAGTTAAAGCTCTTGGTGAGAACACAGTAACTGTTCCTCTCGCCCACTACACGCCTCCAGTTTCCAGCCCATTTGCAGAATCATGGTAACCAATGAGGCAAAAATTGACACCAATTCACCAAAATGATTTCCTCTTCTTTCTGGGCACCCAGCTAATCCACATTTGTAGGTGTGGCCATGTGACTGATTTCTAGTCAATAGAATGAGAGCCAAGGGGATGGATGCCCCTTCCCAGCCTGGCCCATCAAAGCCTCCCAGTTTCCTCTAGCAGTCTGTCCTACTGGGGCCAGCTGGAATGGGGGCTTGGGTCCAGAAGATAAGAGTCCCCTAGTGACTGCCCATTTTGCAGACCTCTTCACCTATATAGTTCTGTTACTCAGATAAGAAACACACGTTTATTGTATTTAAACTAATACCCCTCACCGATACAACTCATATACCCTGAACTCAAAGAAGGATCAATTTTGCAGTAAACTGTCAGAGCTGTAGTTGTTTGGCCAGCCGATTTCCCCTTACTCCTCTCACTTTCCTTAAAGAACCTTTCTTGTTCCGTGGGAAATCTAGTGTGATTTCCTCGTGACCTAACCCCTCCGCCAACATCAGCAGGCAGTGCACACAGGACTCCAGGTTCTTCCTGGATAGCCACCCGACCCCTGGCAACAAGTCAATCATTGCTACCACTCCCAAGGAAACTTCAGGAAAACAGGGACCTCCCTTTTTTTGGTGGGACTGCTGGCTGCAGTAGATGAAAATACTTTAAGAATACAGTAGCCACGGTGGTAATCGACACACGGAAAGAGTCTGCCAAAGAAGCTGTGGAGGAGAAGAGAGTCAAACTGGAAGAGCATTTCCTTATGACATCATTTGAACTCCCCCAGTAATGTCTGATTCATAATTCCCAATTACCGTGGTCAGTGAACCTCCTTTTTGGTTAAGCTAATCAGAACTCGTTATCCCATTATTTGGAACTTCAAGTTCCCAATTTACCAGCTTTGCCTCTTCCTCTAGTCCTCCTGGGCCTCTAGCTCCCCTCCCCCAACACCTGCTCCTGAAAGCTGCTATCTTCACACTGTATAAAATAATAAAATTCCTTAAATAATCAGGGACAAGGACAGGCATGATTTCCACCGAGAGAAGAAGAGTATTAGTCACTCACATGTGGTCTCAACTGCTAATACTCATTCTTTAAGAAGGAACCTGGCTATAGATGCTAGGAAAAAGGATTCCATTAAAACAAACTCACTAGGACTGCCCCCACTTTTTTAAATTGCATTGAAATTTTTTTTAAAGATTTCTTAGAGTAAGCGATGCACTTGGAGGTCAGGGTTGCAAATTTCCTCCTTAATACGTTGCCTTGTGATGGAATTGGACCAATAGTGCTTCTTCAGTGTTTTTCATCTAAAGCGACATGGTTACAACCTCAGAGAGATGTAGAATGGAAAATAACAATATAGATTAATTTTAACCGTTAGTTAGAAGGTTATCCTCCTTGCTTCCATGTCCAGTCTTTGGTCAAGTCCAATATACGCCCCAGTATCTGGCTGATTAGTTCTGTAAAATACATAATCCTCCTGCTTTGTCTCAAGCAACATCAAGTAGTATACAGGCTTTTATCTTTGAGTTTTATTTTAAAATTCTTAACCGATTGTTTTATAATAATGGGGAATTTTCAAGAGCTGCTAAACTTTTCACTATCATTCTCTTTCATTCTGGTGAAGCAAGCAGACCAGATACTTGACATCCAAGTTTCTTTCTCCATATTCGCTTCCAGGCTTGGAGTTCATCAGCTCCGTGAAACCGCGTGTTGGAGAAAAGACTTTTCTCACTTTATCTTTACCTTCTTCATCTTCCTTCGCTTCCCATCGCCCAACACCTCAACGCCTCCGAAATCAAGTGCCAGGAGTTCTCACTCCACGGAGAGTTTTAGGTATGGAGCTTTAAAAAAATCGTGTTTATGCTGGGGGAGGGGCGGGTCAGGAATTACTGTTTAATGTGTACAGAACTCATGTTTGGGATGATGAAAAGGTTCTAGAAATGGTGGTGAAGTCTACACAACACTGATGTAGTAAATGCCACTGAATTATGCACTTTAACATGATTAAAGTGGTAAGTCTTCTGTATATTTTGTTACAATTAAAAAAAAAATCCTGTTCATACTGCTGGTCTTGTGTATTTGTATACATCATTAATACTCCGTGGCTAGCAGCAACTCAGAAGGATGAAGAAGTCAGTCAAATATAAAGTGTAAAGCAATTTCATTCCTTAAAAAACTACAAGATAGGACAAAGCACACACATCCTTTGCCAGCTGTCTTTGGAAACCAGCTCTGTTTGCTCATGCGCAGAAAAAAGCCAAGCCCCAGGATGGTATTGACAAGAACAAGATGAATGACCCCCTGGAGACCATAGGGTTTGTATTCGAGTTTCCATCACCTTTTCATCCTTTTGTCCCCCATCTTGATTCACATGCAGATTAACCGAGATCAGCTCTTCACTAAATAAGCTTTTCACTCCAGTTTGGAAGGTAGAGGGAACATCTAAATATTTATGAGGCTTTTTCTCCCGGGTTTATGATGCGCTCTTGTTGGATGTTGAGGAATTACGTTAATGAATGCGTGCCTGTGCACACCGACACAGAAACCAGGCAAAGGGGAAAATACACACACACACACACACACACATACACACACACACACAGAGCCCTTTGTTGGAGCTCACCAAACAGTTCCCATGAAAAGGAAGAAAAGAGAGAGGGGGAGGAAGAGAGATTTAAAATCTGTTGCCAGGAAAGAAATAAATTGTAGGGCTCAACACAAAAGCAAGAACAAAGTTTCATCTTTGCTTTCTGGAGTTGCAAATGTAACTGTTTGTTTGTAGTCGGTACAACTGTTAAGTAAAACATGCTGATTGACGGAAAAAAGGGAGAACAGGCTGCCCAGCTCTTCCCTGCACTCAAGAAAATGAAGGACAGAGGTTCAATATTGGAAATACATTGCTTATTAGAAAATAAAGAACTAACCACCGTTTTCTTTTAAGTAGGACTTTACACATGTTCCTTCAAGACAGACTACTTGGGTATGAATCCATAAAAGGGATGTCAGGGTTTTTATTGTACTGACCATATATAGTGTCTTTCTTTTCTCTGGCTTTTCAGTGTCCTGTAGATACTGTTTTCATTAGGCTCGCTAAATTCCACTTTAAAGTGAATTCTCTCTAAATGTGTTTGCATGGAGTTAGATCTAGTTATGACTTAGGCTCTAAATCATCCTTAATTATAGGTAATCTTTATGATATTTTAATAGGTAAAATAATATATTAGCACACTGGAGCTGAAATGCAGACATATTAATGGCCTTAATATCACACTGCCAGAAAGTCATCTTTCCAGCCCTTTAATCATCCTCCTGGCCTCCCCTTTCGGTCCTGTTCTCCTGTGAACACAGAAGACTGGCGCAGTCAGGGCCGCGTTCACCCAGGGCTCCGCGGCTCTGTAATTATCTTTAATACTTGTGCACCAGGATATGAGATTTAAAAGGGTAATTTTTCTTCTTTAAAATATATGTGTATATATATATATATACACGTATATATATATATACACACACACGTATACACACACACACACACACACACACACACACACACACGTATATATTGCCCCTCAACTCAACTGATATTTGTTTTCATTTGCAGGTCATAATATACAAAAAGGCTAAGATTGTGTTTGTTATTTTTGAGAATTCTTGCTCGATTCAAGAAATACTTAGCCTGCTAAACTCACAAAACAAACGAAGGGTTGCTGGGAGGTGGGGCGGGGGTGGGTAGGGATATGGACATTGGGGGAGGATATGTGCTATGGCAAATGCTGTGAAATGTGTAAGCCTGATGATTCACAGACTTGTACCCTGGGGTAAATAATACATTATATGTTAATAAAAAAAAAAAAAAGAAATACTTAGCCTGGCTCTCATCACCTATGGTGATAGGATACAAAAAAGGTTCAGAAATCCTACCCCCGACCCCACACAGCCCAGCCCACGCTGCTGCTGTGGCTGAAGGAGGTAAAGCAGAAACTAGAACTCCAACTTCACTTTTAACGTACGCAAGGTTTCTCTATGCGTTTTCGTGACAAACTGAAAGTTGTTGAGTGTTAGTATTTCTTTCTTTCTTTCACACTAGGATAAAATACAGAGCATAGTCTCCTATTTCCCATCCCCCCCCCAAAAAAGCTGGTTACTTGATTAATAGTTATTTGAAGTCGAGGTAATAATTAACTCTAGTGTATTTATGTAACAGGTTATATAATCTAAACATTACATATTCTTAGATTAAACCAGAGCATCTTTAAATCAGTGTCACCAATAAAAACGAAGACAGAACGTTCACACAGAAAATGTTAACGGTCTTTCATCTGACACCCTGACAGGGAATGGCATTAACTCAGCACTATTCCACAGTCGTCTGTTACTTACTTGTCTGGATGAATAGGCACTTGGCTATGTCTCAGTTGAAGGAAGACTGTATCCAGGTTTTAAGGAAAAATTTACTGAAACCTTCACAAAATCGTTCCAACTCCCTACCCACCAACACCACTGGGAAAAAAACAATGCTTTGTTTGGAAGGTATTTCAGAAGGGAATTTTATATAAAACTTGGAAAAGCAGTGTGAGTCTTCAGTGAGTAAATCCAACGTCTATCCCACACTTGAGGCAGCTGGAGCCCTTCAGAAGGCACCTGTCACCAGGAGCACACGTAGTGTAAGGAGACCACCCCACACGCATCACCGGGCCTAGGCCGGAACTGGCATTTTCCACCCAACATACAGTGAAGAACAGCAGGGCTGGCCATTCAAAGGCCACAGTAGAAGGCCGTGATCTACATGGAGTTGAAGGTCTCCGAGAACATTTCCCTTTACTAAAAATGCATTCCTCATCAGTGCATTTCTCAAGATTTCGAGTAGTGTTAAGCCTGTATAAATCTAGGAGGATGTCATCTGTTGTTAAGCTGACTGAAATTATTGTATTGGATTCACCTTAGCAGGAAAAACAAACAAACACACAAACATTTTAAAACACAGAATTGGGGCACCTGGGTGGCTCATTCAGTTACGTGTCTAACTCTTGATTTCAGCTCAGGTCATGATCTCAGGGTCTTGGGATTCTCTCATTCCCTCTACCGTTCCCTGCCTCTCAAAACCAAACCAAAACAAAACAAAACACAGAATACACTAAGGGAGGAAAAGTTCAGGCCCTTGCAACAGTGTCCTGTAGAGGAACACACTAGAATGTACTAGAACATGCTAGAACAGGGTTCCCTGGGAATCCAAGATACCTTTTCAGGGTAGGGGGAGACTAGCACATAAAGGTGACAGCTTGCAGGGTAGAGGAAGCTGAAGAAAAACTATGTACAGGGCAGAAGTTTGTAGAGGGAAATGAAAATTATCTTTTTATCACTAAATTTTTAAAAATATCTTAATATAATCCACTATAAACAAAGAAGTAAAGTGATATTCTCATATACTAATGATAATACTATAAATTGATAGGAGCTTTCTGCAAGATAATTTGTTAACATATATCATAGAATTTAGGATTTGTGTGCCTTAAGGCTATAACATCACTTCTGGCAATTTATTCTATATAAATAATCATAGATGGGCAAAGATATAACAACATTATCATTTCTAATGAGGAGGATTTAGAAGAAAGACATTGCATTTTATTATTTATTATTTTTTCTTAGCTGTGTTTTCTATAATAAGCATGACATAATTATATAATAAGAAGTAAAATTTGTCAAGAAAAAATGTTTGTTCCCGGTCAGCAAATCGCTTGGTGTCTCATTGATTGAGCGTCCCCTCCAGGAACTTCATGGAAACTACTCCACCACCACCGAAATGCCTGGGTTCCAAGAGTGTATGGAAAAACTATGTGCCAAGACTCTTAAGACAGTGTCTGCCCTGACATTAAAATAAAACACACAGGGGGCGCCTGGGTGGCTCAGTGGGTTAAAGTCTCTGCCTTCGGCTCGGGTCATGATCTCAGGGTCCTGGGATCGAGCCCTGCATCTTCCCCCTCTCTCTCTGCCTACCTCTCTGCCTGCTTGTGATCTCGCTCTCTCTCTCTGTGTCAAATAAATAAATAAAATCTTTTAAAAAATAAAATAAAACACACAAAATGTCTGAAATGGTCACATTTTGAGAAAGGTAGGCAAAATTGGAAGTTTTTAAGTATTTCAAATAAAATATATATATTTCTTTTTTTTTAATTTTTTTGAAGATTTTATTTGTTTATTTTACAGAGAGAGACACAGAGATAGAGGGAACACAAGCAGGGAGAGCAGCAGAGGGAGAGGGAAAAGCAGGCTTCCCGGAAGAGCAGGGAGCCTGATGTGGGACTCGATCCCAGGACCCTGGGAACATGACCTGAGCCGAAGGCAGACGCCTAACAACTGAGCCACTCAGGCACCCCAAAATATATATATTTCTGAAAATGGTTTATAACTTCTGACTTGCTTTTTTAAATCCAACCAACTTCACAGCACATGTAGGCAACGCTTAGCATTTACACTCTGGACAACTCGTAGACCTCCTCTCTCATCTAACCTCTGCTTTTCCTAGAGCCACTTCATTACTGTCAGGTTGCCTGCAAACAGAAAAGCATTCTCAAACCAGAACTGACCCAAATCTGTATGAAAACAGCAAGGAGCGCATGACATTGTCTATATGAAATGTTACAAAATGCCAGTTTTACACTGAGTGTCCTTTTTCCCAAGGGTTTATCTCATAATTTGTGTTTCTCAAAGACTTTCAAATATTTGATCCTTGAAACCTTCGCCCAACTCCTTGCAAAGTTTAGAAATACTGCCTCTTTCGGAATGTTGACACAGAGTTCTTCACCGTGCTAGGAATAGGGCCCACCAGCCCCAGCTGATTTCACCGAAGCCAGGGGAGAGGCTGCTGGTCCACATGGTGACATTTTTCCAACCTAAAGCTATTATTGCCGGCCCTGCCCTGAGACACACGGTTCACGGCTGAGCCTAAATCCAATTGAATGACAAGGTTTACTGGCCAAATGCCAAACATGAGACTCCCCTGACCTGTCTTCCCTTCCCTCTGGCAGTGTGGACACGTACTGACTCGTCCCAAGAAAGCTGAGTTGTGAATGGAGACGAGCTGTCCCAGAAGTAGTCGCACAATGAAATAAACGTCTTTGCCTATACTGACAACCAACCAGTCAGTGCAGGGAGAAGGAAAAACTAGCATTCCCATTGAGGAATGTGTGAAGTTACGATCCCACGACTGCGGCCAGTGTTTGAGCGAACCGTCAAATGCCACTAAGATCGAGTCAGAACTGCTTCAAGTGGCCGGTGGCTATCAGAGTGCCCTGGGCTTCTGCGTCTCCGTCCCTCGCCCTTACGA
This sequence comes from Nasua narica, assembly GCA_028533885.1. Lineage (NCBI taxonomy): Eukaryota > Metazoa > Chordata > Mammalia > Carnivora > Procyonidae > Nasua > Nasua narica. Next base: position 4,009,036 of record CM052802.1, read on the forward strand.
TGACAGCAGTTCACCTCTGACCGTTTTGTATGTCGGATTTCCTGAACCAACAACAAAAATACAACTTCAAAACCGGTGACCCAGCCTTTCCTCTCACTCCTGTCACCCCTGTACAGGATGGCACGAAGACTCGAAAACCAGAGTCAATCACGTCTGGAGCCTACCCATCCTGGCTGCTTGCCTTCAAGGAATGTTTATGCCTTTTAAAGACTTGCTATGTTTGAGCTTTGTTGTAGCCTTCTTTCCACCATGTTAGGGCCCGCCATCAGTTTTTCCAGTGAACAATTCAGTGCCCGTTCTCAGATTTTCTTGATTGCTTTAAAACCGGTCGATATAAAAGAGAAAACGAGGAAGAGGGCTTATGTAATCCTCAATTTTAAGCCCGATTCATCTATAAAATCATTCAGTCTTCCTAAAACTATGTGAATGGAATTTGTTTGCATAAATCTAATTCCACCCAAGGCTTCTACACTGTGAACTAATTACATGATCTAATTTTGGAGCTTTTCCAAAGTTAATCTCTAAATTGGTTATCTTTTGCTTTTCTTTTATGTGTCATCTTGCTTTTTCACATTTCATTAGGTATCAAAACCAAGAGAGACAAAGTACAAGCTATTTTATTTTATCAAGTCTCAAGATAATGGAAAATATTTTATCCCAGTTAGATCTACGGAAGAGCTAGGTGGATCCTAAACCAATGTTTTGACCCAAAATTAAAGTACAAATAATTATGGGCAGCGATATCTTAAAACACTTTGTAAAAATAATCCAAAGAAAGACAGTTATTTTGCTGTATTTGATTTTCGTTTTTAAGTGACATGGACTTTTTCATGCGGGCATGTCTATGTATGTTTTGCGCGTGTTCAGACGTACAGCGAGGTGTGGTTAGAAGGAGCGTTGGGCGGTACGTCAGGAGACATGGGTTCGTGCCCCATCCCATCACTTGCTGATTGGGAGCAGTGACATCAACCCCCATTCTGAATGTCCACTTTCTCCTCTAAAGGTGGGATCCACCGTGCTTTTCCGATCTGTTTTAAGGACTTGTCATAGAAATCAAAGCAGATAGTATATGTGAAACTTCATTGATTACATGTATAGGGTCCTAATAACATGTACTGGTGAGTGACATAATTATAGCAATAACTCAACATAAGATTTGGAGCAACTTAACTTTAATGTGCCTTACTTCTTATTATACAAAAGTAGATAATAAAAGGTTCACAGGGGATAGAAGTGACACTAATTGCAGTGTCGCATTGAGGACAGATGTATTAGTTAGTACTCCTTTTTTTTTTTAAGGGACATGAACTCAACTTGAAATAGTTGAAGCAAAAAAAACATCTACAGAAAGTCTAAAGTAACCATGGAAAAGAAGCAACAGAGTCTCAAAAACCACAGAGACCAGAAATTTGATTGCTAGAAGACTTTCCCTTTCCTCACTGCATATTGTTGTTTTTCTTAAACTTCCTACACGTGCCCGGGACACACAGCCACCAACAACTCCTGTCCCCCAGCCCGCCCCACACATCTCATAACTTTGCCTGAAGAAGAAAAATTAAAACTCGACTGAATTGCCCACCTCTTCATCCCAAGCCTGATCGCAGTTGAAAAGTCCCCGAAAAAGACTCTGGCGGCCTCAGGTCAGGTCAGATGCCCTGGGGAGGAGTGTGTCACTCAGAACCCCCATTTGAACCAGCTGGTTGGGGTGAAAGAGAAGAAGTTTTCCCCAAGAAAAGAGGTGGCACCCCCAGAAAGGAGGAAAGGTCAGAAGCAGTCAAAGCAGTAAGTACTCCCAAAGCTCGGAAGGTTGGCCTGAGCTCCCGCCTTTCCACCACTCTCCGGAGAAGGTTACGTTAGGCTCATGGGTGAGGCTTTCTGTTGGGTGACAAACAAAACCGTCCCCTGCCTTCTATAGTTGGCATGAGGAGCAAATTACAGAATCAATTCAGAGGTTTCTTCAGAAGTTTAAAGTGCTAACCCAGTAGGAGGTGGGCTAACAGATTCTAGTTCTCTCTCTGCATCTGGTCTGTGTGCTAACCCTTTCCAGTCGCCAGTCTCATGAAAGTACAGAACCAAGGATCAGAACCATCCCCTGGTTCCATTTTGTTAGGAAACGGCACCATTTCAGAGTTTTTCCATGGTTAAAATTTTATTCATCTCCTGTTAAATCATGCATGCAATTTACTTGGGGCTATTCCTGAAATTTTTTCAATTAGAAAAATGTAAATTACAAAATACATTATTCATCATGTGCACATCGTTGACTGTGTTTTAGAGTATCACCTGAATAAACAGCAGCAGAGTAACAACACAAATAGAAACCCTTGGGTACTACGCTGGTTCAAATGTCCTCCCTATTCCTTTTAGGTCTGTTCGTAGAGCTTTTCTGTCCCTGAACGCTCCTCTCTGGTGGTTCGTGTCAGCTCTCTGGGACTTCCTCTGTTGGGCGATGCCTGTGCCCATCGTACGTCATTATCCGTGGCCCTGCGGTGGGGACTTACGGCCCTTCTTCTGCTACGTCAGTGTGTCCGCCAGATCCCGCCTCTCAGTGTGGCTCATCCGGGTCCTGTCTGCCTACAACGCACTCCATTCATTCTTTACGGCCCATCCGTGGGATCTGTACACCATGTGCTTCAGGCCCAGGTTGAACTCAGTGCTCTAGGAGAGATCTTACTCTGCCGTCCCTCCCTCTTGAGGAGAGCATCTGTATTGGGGTGAATATGTGCTCAGAGCGTCCCCGTTGGCACGTCTCAACGGCGTAGCTTTGTGCATCTTCTCTGGGTGCCACCCGTGGCTCTTCTGTCTCCCCAAAGGTTAAAGGTCAGTGAGTGCCACGTTTCTTTACAGGACGAGTGCAGCGACCTTCGGTGCTGCCAGAAGAAAAGCATTTGGTATGTCGCTGTAAAAGTAGGACACACGGCAGCAAACTTAGCCAACTCCATCTCCCCACCCCACTGCTAGGTTTGCCGTGGCCTTTGTCCCTCTGGGTCTGGGCCGTGGGGCTGTGATAGGATGGAGCGTCTCTTGCCCATGGTTGCAGTGGGAGAGCTGGAGGATAGATGCTGAAAATAATATTCTGGGCTGAGGGCCAAGGTCATGGCCAATGAGTGTGTCCAAACCATGTCATAAATTAAAGTAACTATTGGAAAACTGGGAGCTGAGTTATGGAGCCAAAATGAGTGGGGCTGAGCCATAGAACAAGCCAAGAACGGAGAGAGGGAAGATATGCAGCAGACCACACTGGCAAAGGTCAGTTAAGCACTCCTGCTCGCAGGCTGGCCAGGCCCTGGAGACATGGGTGGGCGAAGAAAGTCTGCTTTCTGGCCTCTCCAGAAGACAGGCCAGCAGTGGGACTTGCCCAATGCCTGGGCCCCCCTGCAGGACCTGGTCATCAGAGGTCTGGCCAAGTCTCCTTCACCTCGGACCCAGGAAGTGGCTTTCCAGCTGGCTCAGAATCGGATCCGAACCAACTTTGAGGTCTACTCCCCACAAATCAGCTATGTTTGAGAAGTATGACATCAGCAACAGTGGGCAGCCAGGTGGTGGAGGGGGGTGGGTCATTCCCTCTGCTCCCAGGGATCCTCAGAGTTAACTCGGATTTAGGCTCTTCACAGATGGGCAAGAAATTCTATTCTTTTGTTATTCTAATCCCCAAACAAGCCTTGATACTCACAGAGGCAATTTCAGGGTGAGTCATGTTACCTTTATCCAAATTGAAATCAACCCTCATTTTTGTGTGGCCCTGCAGAACATCCCAAGGGCCGCGCCTGTCCTTGGAGAAAAGCCCTCAGTGCTGAAGGTGCTAAGGCAGCGAGGAAATCAACACCGTATGTATAAACGGGTTTGTGATTGCTCGCTCGCTCCGTGGGTGTGGAGGGGACGGGACAGGATGCCGTTCTGTGACAGTTTCCATACTTATCTAAGCATCCATACACTTCCTGCTCTTCCCTCCTCTTCCTGTTGGGACATTTTTGTACGCACCGGGTGCCGTAAGATTCCACAGGAAATATGAATGCTTGATGATGATCTCAATCAGCATCCAATCGCAAGGCCAGGCTTTCTGTTACAAAATCAATCATATCATCAAGACTCACCATACTCCTTAAAAAAAAAAACCCAGGCGTAATCTGATCACTTCTACAACGCCACTGACCTGTAACTGCACGCCCGTCTCATGCAACGGCAAAGCTACATGGGTGCCTCTCACTCAGACACTAAGTCGTTAAAAATCAAACACATGTGGCTACCCAAAATTCGCACACATTAGTAATCCAGCTGTTTGGTGAATGGGCTATTCTTCCTGTGTTGTTTGGCTCTGAAATGCTGATGCATCACCTTCTGCACAAGTTCCTCGGAAAAGCGCCCTCTCTCTGCTCAGCTCCTTTCCCCCACCCTCGCTCCCTCCCACTGCCAGAGGGGAAGTCAGGAAGAGAAGGAACTGAGCAGCCCACCTCCCTCACTGCCCGAACTATGTAACTGGATGGAGACCCACCTTGGTAATCCAGAGTCCACTGTAATTTTCATTCCCTGGACTCGCTAATGGGAATATAAAAATATTTTGGATGCTGGAGGGCAAGAAAGTAAGAAAAAGTCCTGTCTAAAAAATAAGAAGAAGACTTCTTTATTCACAACCTCACTCCCATCAAGTGAAATCGATCACTTTTGTAAAACTCCTCGCTCTCTGGTAGGCAAGTTCAAACCTGGCTGAGAATTATTATATCCCCTGCTCTGTATCCAAGGATCTTGTATGTGCAATTTCCCTTCAATGTTAATTCTTTCTATTCACATTTGAATGTGTCCCTTAAAATGGGGGAAGCACAAGATTCTTTTCCATGCAGGGACCAGAAAAAAGGAGTAACTCAGGCACATCTGGTAGATGATCCCTAGCGATCAATACCTAAACATCAAGGAGGGAAAGGTGCCACCCCTCCCAGGCTTGTAGCTTCGGAGAGAGACTCCTGAAGTTTGATGGGGAGATAACAGACCCTAAAATGAGGGAAAAGAGACTTCTTCCTCAGCCGCCAGCACCCAGGCTGCTGCAGGGGTCGAGGTGAACATTACTAAGCGCCTCTGCCTTGAGTGCTCTCCAGGGTTCCAATGCTGTGTTAGCTTGAATGAACATCCACGTCGTTGTCTGCGGGATGGTCAGGTGTTGGTAGTGACTTTCTTTGGGGAGGTCGGGCAGCTGCCAGACAGACAGAGATGGAAGGCGATTTAATGATTCGAGACCAAAGTTCTAGTCCGTTTGCCTCTGCAGAGCTGCGACCTTGGGCACATCACTTCCCAGCCTTTTACTTTCCTTACCTTTACAGCACACGAATTCGATTATCTTTTCTAGAACCTCTTCAAGGCCATATTCTGTCATAAGAACAACCGAGCCCAACAAGAATGCTGTTGTAATTATTATGTGACCAATGGACAGTCAAATGTGCACTAAAGTATGGATTCCAATGGCACCTTAAGCATGACGTCAGTATTATTTTGTCACGTAGCCTCTAGGAATAACCTGAAATAGATCCTAAATAACAAACCAACAAACCCCATACAACAGAGGAAATACCGTATTATATGAAAAAACTAGATTCAAACAAACCAGACCAGGTTTTTATCTTAACAAGGAAAGCAATCATTTGTTGAATACCTACTGCGCTAGACACTGTTGAACCCTCTCCATCCATTATTTAATCTTCAAAACAAGCCTGTAAAATTATTACCATACCCATTTTACAGATGAGGAAAGTAAGTCTCAGAGAGAATAAAAGTAAATTTACTAATATCACTCTGCTCAGATTCAAAGTCATGGGGCTCTGCCCCCTTACTAATATTTTTAAATACCACACTCTTGCCTACTCACTAGGAAATCACAAAAACCTGCTGTAAAAATAATAGCAATAATCGTTTCCTCGATTGTAGGATCTTCGGTTTGATTGTAGATCCTTTCTTGTGCTCAGGTTAGGGCCTGCACAAAGGGGCTTGTCGCTAAAAATTTGTTAAATGGAAAGTAACCACCCCTTGCCTACAAATTTCATGTCTTCTTGGTATTACAGTCTCCAGAACAACACTACCCAGTAGAATTTTCTGTGGCGATCAAAATGTTCTGTATCAGGCGCCCGAGTGATTCAGTCCGTTGAGTGGCTGCCTTCAGCCCAGGTCATGATCCCAGGGTCCTGGGATCGAATCCCTCAGCGGGCTCCTTGATTAGCCTGCTTCTCCCTCTCCCTCTGCCTGCCACTCCCACTGCTTGTGCTCTCTCTATAAAATAAATAAATAAAATATTTAAAAAAAAGAAATGTCCCTTATCTATATTGTCCAATTGGTAACTATGTGTGGCTACTGAGCACTTGCAATGTGGCTAAGGAACTAGACTACATTTTATTTCATTTTAATGAGTTTGATTTTAAAGAGCCCCATGTGACTCGTGGTCTCCGTATTGGACAGTAGGAGTCCAGGGTAAAATGCTTACCATACAGTAAGAATCTGGGTTGACCAGTGAGAATGCAGAGGTGCTTTGAAGGGGTAGACTCATGACTCGATCCTGAGTTTCTGATATGACCCAAACTCTTACCTTATCCAGAAGCTTCCTGTACAACTGTAGAATATTAGGAAAAAAAAAAAAAAAGAATCAGGAATCTTGGGCTAAAGCCCCCAAGGTGTGATTAATCATCCTAGGATTTGGAATGGCTTCACATGGAGAACTTGATTGTCCTTTGGAAATGGGACTCCATTGCCTTTTGATGAAAGTTCAACAGATAAGAAACTCAAACAACCCAATGGAATTTGCGGTGGGACCCTGGAGCTTGGGCTCTGCCAGCGAAGAGGGTCGCAGAGCTGGTTCACGTCCAGTTTATCGGAGCCGTAAAAAGAAAGCAGGAACAACAGGCCTGCAGTGGTATTATCGTCGTGCACAAGAACAGGTGCATAATTGGTGGGGGACATTCCAGCAGTTGCTACAAAACAATAGTTCTCAACCTGACCTTTCAGACATTTCTTCCTAAATCTCCTCACCCGAGAAGTTTTAGTATCACAGAAATACCGTTTATCCATTTATGTGCTATATGTTTATCTGCACTTTAAACATGAAAATAATGTGATTTTTGCTCCCCAAGAACCCATTTTCATCACCTTGTTGTGGGGAGGGATGAGATCACCTAGAATTATCTAGAAAGTTCTAGAACGAATGAACTCTTCTCAACTCTGAAAAGAGTCCAAGTGGAAAAAGCCTGGGCTCCAGTTCAGGCAGGCTTCATTTTAGTCCTACCCCTTCCTCTTAGGCAAATCAGTTAATCTTCTTAAGCCTCTGTTTTGCTCATCTGTAAAATGGGGATAAAAATACGCAATCTGTCGTTGAGCTGTTGGGAGCACTGCATGAGGTAATAGACATTCATTAAGAATTTGCGGCATTTAAAAAAAAAAAAAAGAATTTGCGGCATTCAGGGCGCCTGGGTGGCTCAGTTGGTTGAGCAACTGCCTTTGGCTCAGGTCATGATCCCGGAGTCCCGGGATCGAGTCCCATATCGGACTCCCGGCTCTGCGGGAAGTCTGCGTGTCCCTCTGACTTTCTCCCCTCTCATTCTCAGTCTCTCGCTCTCTAATAAATAAATAAAAATCTTAAAAAAAAAAACATTAAGAAAAAAAAGAATTTGCGGCATTCAGTAGGCACTCTCTAAATGTTAGCCGGTTTCGCTATTTTTACTAACACAGGAACGTTCTGGCAATGCAGCCAATTTTCAAATCTCTTGTTTTCTGGAGGTTGCCATCTTGGATTCTTTAAGAAGGGACTGCCACTACTTTCGGCGTGAAGTTTCTTAAGAAATCTTGTAGGACGTCTCCCTCATCCAGCTCCAGTCATATCCTCCAAACACTCATGAAGGCCCTTCAGAGCTGATGAGGCTGTGATCACAGACCACATTTGCCTGATATAAAATATGCACAGTAACACGGTCTTAATTAGATGTACATGTCTCTGAAGATATAAATAAATGCTTCCTTTTTGATATGTCTGATTTAATAGCCTAATAACAGGGGAATGTTGCTGAAATATGATTCAGAGGGTGAGGGGGAAATTAATAAACTCAAATATTTAAAGCTCAACAGCAATTAACAACCCATTTAAAACAAATTTCCCAATTTTAATTTCATTTATCCTTATCCAACCAGGACTAAGCCTGGGGTTCATTATTATTCATTTTCAGACCTAACAGGGTGCCCTGCCCTTTGCTTGGGAGGCATTTTCAAGCTCCATTATGGAGGGGCAGTAGACCATGGCGCGGGCGGGCGCCGGCAGAGGGTGGAAAATCCGAAGTCCCACCTGACTTGCTGGGGGCACGGTGTTTCCCATTTCCCCACTTACTGTTTTTCCTTCTCTTACTTCTTCAGAAAATGGGTATTAATTTTGGCACTGCAGCTTTAGCCACACGCATACATCCACACGCAGAAGCAGAACACTGTTTTCCGAGGGGTCGCCATCAGAGAACATCCATGTCCCCAACCTCTGCTCAGCTGAGGCAGCACCCGCGCTCTGACCTCCTTCGCCTGCACCTGGAGGGGGTCCAAAGGGGAGGCTCCAGCGTGTGTACTTAGGAATCATCCTGAGGCGGAATCCCACCCCTGGGATAAGAGGGGAAGTGGGGGGTCTCAGCGATCTGCCGTTTTCCCCATCGGTACCCGTGTCTGCGGGGACAAAGATGGAGGAGATCGGCAGGTGCGGTAGGAGGGAGGGCACGTTAGCAAACATGCAGGGGAGACCCTTCCTACACGAGGCTCAGTCCAGTGTGGGGCTGTTGGGAGCACACAGGGCTTCAACAAGAATATGTTCCGCAGGGGCCCCGTGGGGGACAACTGGAAAGCAGGGTGGGGAAGGGTCACTCTGAGGGAGCAGACGAAGGGCGTGTGCACAAGCTCAGCGGTGGGTGTGTGCAGAGGCTGAAGACAAAGAAACCCTTGGTGTGTGGCCCTTATTGTCAGGGCCGCAGCTCTGGCCAGAGAAATGACTGTTATGTCCCGCAAACCGCAGACCCCCTCTGTGACAAGCCCTCCACTCGGCACAGTGGGCCCATTTCACGTCGCTTGCTCTGCCTGATTCTGCCCCCTCGGCCTTAGCCAGGGGTCTCTCCCAATTCGCTTCTCTCTCCCAAGAATTGGGAGTTGGAATTAGAGGTGCCCACTCTCCGCAGCTCCCTTGACCAAGCTGTGGCAACTCGGGAAGCCAGAGCTGACGTTAGGCAGGTGGGTGGCCTTCGTGAGCTGTCTCACAGAGGCAAGGAAAGCTGGTATAGAGACAGAAATGAAAAGAACCAGAAAAAAACCTTTGATAAGCTATCGAACTGCCTGCGTTCTGCACGCTTCCCAGTATCTGCTCTTGGCCCTCCCTAGGACCTGACTGCACTTCTGGCCCTTGGGGTGCATTCATCTACAGAACACAGTCCTCTTGCTTTTTGCTGGAAGTCACATGGGTCATGATCTATGTACCAGTTAAACACTGTAATAGCCGTAGTGACCAAGGAGACCTGTGGACGTCATTGGCAATTCCAGAACGTGGGCAGAGGCAGGGGACCCGGACACGGTGGCACCCCAGCACGCGAGAGGCTTCTGCACATCTACCCTTCCTGTAGGGAAGGTAGGGGACACAGTGATCACACGTCAGATGAGACAATGGACCAGCCACCCTGCCAGAAACCCCTCCCGGGATCAGAGCGTGGCCAGCGAGCCCCAGTCCCGGCATCACAGGCTGGCCGTCGCAGGCGGTGGGCTCCTGGGGCCGCCATGACAGAGGACCACAGAAATCTCATTTCTCATGGTTCTGGAGGGCAGAAGAGCAAAGTTATGGCGTCAGCGGGGCTGTGCCCCCTAGGGGGTTCTAACCGAGCACTCCTCGCTTCCTCGCCCCGTCCCTATGTGACCTCCTCCTCCGCCCTCTGTCCCTACTCCTCTGTCTCTCGTCAGGATACCTGTCACTGGATTTAGGGCCCACCCTGGGAAGCCAGGATGATCTCATCTCAAGACCCTAAATGTGATCACATGTGCAAAGACCCTTTTCCTAAATTAGGTCACATTCACAGCTTTCTGGGGCTGGGATGTGGACCTATCTTCTGGGGGCAGATGCATGTTTGGGTGGCTGGTGGTCAACACACTGCCGATGGTAAATGGCAGAGGGAATGTTGGCTGGGCTACATGGAAGGCCTGCATCTTTTCTGTCACTTCACGGGGAGTGTTTGTTGTCTTTCTTTCAATTAAACCTTCTCATGGTACATAATGGTCAGTTTATTTCTAGAGGAGGATTTTGTGCCATTCAGTCTCGCTGCTCAGGGGAGAGGCACCCCGGTTTCTCTGCAGGGTCTGAGCCCACACAATAAGATACCCCAAGGCGTCTGGACCAATCCAACTACCGGTTTTGTTTGTCCCGTCTTAACACTGAAGCTTGAGGGACAGTGTCTCCCTTGAGGAGCCATGGGACAGACACAGAGACACGGAGACGAAGAAGCCACCTGACGCGGCCGGGGGGCGGGGGGGATCCACAGGGAGCAAGACCCAGGCAGCTCCAGGAGGAGACGGGCAATTTGCCAATTGACGAGGCCCAGAGGTAAATTAGTAGACCATGATAAGCTGATGGAGTGGGGAATCCAAGAAGGGTATATTACATTTTTCCTGTTAGTTCAGCTTCTGTTTATTCAAACAACCTTAAGTGATAAAAAGGTATTCGACAGTTACTGGGGTGGCTCAGAGAATTAATGCAGGAACCAACAATCCACTTCTGGAACTGACACAGAACCTAGAGCAGATGTCATTGAATGCTGCCATTTCCCAGAATTCCATCATGGATGGGGCTGCCCGGGATGCCGAATGCAGAGGCACCAGGCTCCCATCAGATGGGCTGGCCGGGAACCCGAGGACCGGCCTTGGGACCCAGACTCAACACTGAGCCTCCTGGCTCCATGAAGAGGCCTAATACTGGGTACCCCTACCCTGGGGGGCAAGCCCAGCTCTGGCACAGGAGCCCGAGTGAGCTGGGGTGTGCAATGGGGTCTCTGTGGGCTTCAGTCCCAGGAGTAATTGGAGGAACATCCAGCCTGTGGAGATGAGACGCCATCTGGCATCTTAGCAAAAAGATGATTCTCAAAAAAAATATCTTTTTTTTGGTACCCATGGCTGGTATTGCTGAGACACCTATTTCTCTGCATCAATCAATAAAAATGTGCAATTGAGCCAATTTATGAGTATTTCATATACAACAAATTTACGTCTTTAATGCTCAAAAATGACAAAAAGCCTGTCAATATACCTCTGACCTCCTGAATCCTTCCAGAGCGTGAGTTCAGATGGAGCCCAGCCTTGGAGGCAGGTTCTGCCATCGGCCTGGGCCTGCCTCACCCCACCTCAGTCTCCCTCCCGATCCAGCTCGCCCACCGACTTAGGACTCTGCTAGCTTCCTGTCCGTGAGAGGGATCATCCTGGGTCGCCCATCAGGGATTACTCTGAGGCTGGGGGCTGTAGGACAGCCCAACACACAGATCCACGGGAGAAGGGACTGGGGTCAGGGGTGATGCTGGAGGCTCACGTCCACATGCAAATGCCCCAAAAGCTGCACACTCGGTCACGTGGACTGCCTTTGAAAATCGCCCCGGGATACGACAGTGTCGTTCTTGAGTAACTCCGGTAAAACGAGGATGAAAGAGGAAGAATGTCTTTTTCAAGTTCTCGTGAGTCAAGGGGGGCACCCAAATTCTAAGTCTGTCTTCCCTCCCATTCCCCTGCTCGGGCTCTCTGCTTCTCTTCTTGGGACCCCACCGCCTTCTCCCACCCATAGCTCTCTGGTTTCCTCCCTTCGGTGGGGCAACTTTCGATTTGGAGCCATTCTTTTTCCTTATCAATTACTTATTGAGCAGTAGCCACACTGTATTCCCAGAGACGCCCACGGAGCAGCCCTTAGCTTCCCGTCACCGCCCTCAGCGGAGGTTCACTTGCTAACCGGAGTTACGTTCCCTAGTTTTTACCGCGGAGCCCACACAGAGTCACGGGCTCAACCCTTCCAACCATACAAGTTTAGAGCCGACGGATGTGCAGCTCCTTACTTCACAGATGAGGACACGGATGGGAGGCGTCAAGGACCGACTCACGTCTACGACATGGATGTCCCGGAAGATGTTCCAGAGCCCTGTGGCCACCAAAGACAAAAGGTACTCGGTCCCATCCCCCTCCTCGTTCACTGTATGTGCCTTTTGTTCATCAGTGGCCCTTTGGGCAGGTAGAAGCAATCCATTTCTGGCTTCGTATAATGAATGCTCTGTGACCCAGAGAGAAAGGGCTTTACCTAAATGAGCAGCTGAGTAAATATGTCTGAGGGAACCTTAACAGTATTGGTGCTCTCGGACTGCATGCGGGCCTCTCTCTCCTGTCCTCCCAAGTTCATTCTCCTTAATCTGCACTCAAGGGTTCTCTGATGCCTACGAGGTCAGCTGAGAGGGATTCGGGAGATTTGTAGAACAATAAGGGACTCTTGACAGCCAAAGAATTCTCAAGACTCCAAGGAATGAAGTTACAAAACTGGAAAATTAAACTCACTGCTGCTAAATTTCCACTGGGCCTCCCGCAAACCCCAAAACTGTGCCATGTTTGGTGCACGGGGGCTGGCCAAGCACAGCCCACTGCCCAGAACACACCCCTGCGTGAGCCCTGGTCCCCGGGTTCCGGCGGTGTGGGGTGTGCTGCTGGGAGCCTATGAGCTCTTCTCCGCCGGCCAACTCCTGTCACCCAAGACCAGAGACGTGAAGTGATTTTCTTCAGGGCACACAGCTAACGAGTGGCGCATCCAGAGCCTTTAGAAACCCCTGGTCTTCTTTCTGCGAAGGAAGCCTTCTCCTCTCTCTCGCTGCACTGCTGCTGGCAGACGGTTCGAAGTCAGCTGTGACCTTGGGCATCCGCGGCCCCAGACCAGGAGCCGGCCGTCCGGGGGGGTGGGTTTTGTCAGCCCTGCTGAGCCGGCCCACTCTCGCCCAGCCCCGTGTGGCCGAGGACGCAGACTCACCCGTCAGCTCCTGTCACCCCCCTGTTCGAAGTTCTTCAGGGCCGTCCCCGCTCATTCAGGGGTCTCGTCGGATGACACGCACTCGCGGGTTGCTCTACCGAAAGCACTGACTTTCAACTTGCAGGGGAAAATGCATTATTGTTTTTTTTTTTTAATTTTAATTATGAAGAGAAGGAAAATTGAAGATGATACGGGAGCTTCGGCCCTCTCAAGCTCTTGCTTCCTGATACGGCAGACTGAGTCAGTTGTCCTCTAACATTAGGGCTACTTGGGGGGAAGCACGAGGGGCACAAAGACAGGACCAAACCTCAGCTCATGATGGCCGGCAACGTTCTTCCCAGTTTGACTCCCTCCAGACTCCTTTCCCTCTCCTGCCAGGGCACGAGCCATACCGAGTCAGTGGGGTTTCCCAGACGTGCCCTGTGATTTCCTGCCCCCGTGTGCTCACCCTCTTGGTGCCCTCAGCCCAGCGAGTCTCAGCCTGGGCACGACCGACATTTGGGGCTGGATGATTCTCTGTTGGGGGGGCTGTCTCACGCACCATAGCAGCATCCCTGCTACATCGTGACCCTCAAAAATGTCTCAGGATCTTGCCAGATGTGCCCTCGGGAGCAAAATCACACCTAGTCCATGACCACCGCTCTCCAGGAATGGGCTTCACGGCGCTTGTCTGTCGGCAAACCTACTCCTCTCTCGTGCCTCCAGCCAGACCTCGGGTCCACCTCGAAGCCTTCTGGAACTGCCCTAAGCAAGTCCTCTCTCTCTTGCTGATTATAAATTTGCACCCCTGTTTGGTCTTATTCCATGGCTGTGCAATTGTCTTGTCTCCCCTACTCCTTGACTTTTGGAGTCCCTTGACCTCTAGGAGTTTATTAGACTGTGAATTCCTAGAGGTCAATGATGATGCCTCCAAATCTATATTCTTAAATCCTCAGCTGTCAGCACAGGATCTCCTCCACAGAAGGAGTTGGGGAAATGAGTGAATGCACGATCTGCCATTCTAGGCTGACACGTTGTGGTGGTGACTCCTTGAGGAAGCGTCCCACGTACCCTCTCCTCTAAGATCACTACAAAGCTCAGCTATTGCCATAATTTCGGCATCACTACATCACTTGACACCTGCTCGAAGAATAACTTTGCCAAAGGACTAGTCCGGAAGTTGGTAATGGTCCTAGTTTTAGTAGTAGAGCAACAGTGGCCACCATATGAGGGTCCTGACCATGTTTTACCAGGTGTTTTCACTCTAACTGCTGACCTTCATAACATCTCCGTCAGCTCCGTCTTATTAGTCCCATTTTACAGGTGGGAAGACTGAGGATCTGAGAGTTTAATTTCGCAGATTTAGCTTCCTGGTGGCCCTGGGATTAGATCCAAGGCATTTTGACCCCAAACCCCAATCATCACTGCCCTGTCTTTGGTTTCCAGATTTTTATTATGAAGGGTGATTCTCAAAAAGCTGTCATTAAAAATCTGACCGGCCTCAGTGTACCCGATGAACAGGCTATGGAAAGCCCTGCTGTGATCTGTGTCACATCTTATCACTGCAACGAACATCAAATTCTGTCAAAATATGGAAAAAATCATTTTGATGCCATATTTGCATATCCAAGGATTGGAGGATGGTTTGTATAATCAAATTATGTAGAGTTGTAAAAAGGGAGCATCATTTAAATAGCTTACAAAATTACTTTGAAGATGCACATTAAAATCTAAGGAACCCATCGCCTCCAAGATCTTTACAAAAAGTTAAATGCTAATTGATTATGGCAGCTTTGTCTTTACCGCTGGCACCATCCTCCATTCTACCCCGTCAGTATCGCAGCCCGACCGCCGCTCTATCCTCTACTCCTCTGCCAGCCGTGCTACAGTCACAGATGGAATTTATGCACGACTGACTTTTCCCCCTCTCCCCATAGTTGATCAAAAGGAGCAGCCTGAAAAAAAGAAGCTAGAATTTGCTGAAATTCTGATTTCTTTCAGCAGTTTTATAGATTGTATGACTTATCTTTTATCGACGATGCAAGATCTCTGGTCCCAGCATCTGTTTGTTACATCTGCAGAGGAAGATAAATTCCCTTTTTTATGCCACCGAACCACGTTTAAGAGACAGACCACCAAATAGGTCTTAATAGAGAAGGACCACAACATATTTCTCCTCCTCACCCTGACTATCCTCAGGGAGAAGCAAGAGGTACCTCACTTGGGGGTCTGCCAGCTTGGGGACAAGGGTTCCGAAGACGGAGTAGGTGCCTTCCCCAGACAGGGGGCCCGGGGGCTGTTGGTCATGAGCACAACCTTTTGGGAGGCTGCTTTGTGTACATTAAAAAAAAAAAAAACAAAAAAACCTGCACTTCATTTACAATTTCTCGGACTTAAAGAATTGTGCCTGGTCACCCAGAGACATGATTTTACATCACAGAACCTCATTATAATAATGACTCCTGTACTCCAACTTCTTTAAAACCTCAGCTGTTCGATTCAGCCTCTTCAGCTCCATAACTGTTTATAAGATTAATAGACTCTGATGCATAATTGACTCTCCCACCTCGGGAAGAGAAGAGAGAGCGTCTAACCCCAGCCTTCACAAATGTATCACCCTAGGGCGAGATGGCAAATGTATTCATGGACGGGTCAAGGTGGGGAGGAGAGTGAGAGCCGGGGAGGGGTCAGCCTTGGAGAAGGTGCTCTGGGAGGGTCCACAGTCTCTCCTGTCCTGGCGGCTTGACTGGACACTGGCACAAACAGAATTTGCTGCAGAGCCCATGGGACGAGAGCCCGCTCTGCAGCGGGCAGCGAAGCCTGGGCTACGAAGCAGCAAGAAGGACACAGGGATGCCCAACGAGGAAGGAAAGGGAAGGAAAGGGAAGTGGGTTCACAGAGGACGCTTCCAGTTTGTGTCCCAGTCAGAAGGAAGCCTGGGGCTCCTTGTTCCCTTTCTGAGGTCACAGAATGCTGCAGCAGGACCCACTCGGGCAGGACATGGGAATCCTACTTTCAAAGCAAATACAAGCTGGAAAAGACAGTAGGGCCCTAAGTGCAACCGACTAGGAGCCTGGGGGTTGCTGGTGTGGACCTGGGAGAGTCAGGAAATGCTTCTTGACTGAGCTGAAGGTCAAAGGAAACAAAGGCCTTGGATTAGTGGATGTGGTGGAAGGCACCGTGACACAATGGGAAGGGCACCGTAACCCAAAGGCGCAAGGGCAGGAGAGCTGACTCGCGGGGGTGAAGGGCATGCGCCTGGGCCGGGATGGGACCAGCCAGGCCCTGGCCGCAGTGTCGGGGCGCGTGCTCAGAGCTGCCAACGTCCTTCTGATGCCGGGCGGACCTTGCACGGAGCAGAGCTCAGCCACTTAGCGATGACTCGAGCGAAGGAAGGAAGTCTCACTAAAAGATGGAAATGGGAAGTCAAATTTGAGTTGCTAGCTTATCTTACCACGGCTCTTCTTGTCTGGGCCTCTTGTCTTGCCTTATTATAATGTTCCAGAAAGAGACCATGTGGCCGGCAGTCTTGCCAAAGAAAAGGGAAGGGAGGGAGGGAAGGAGGGAGACAAAAAACCAAAACCCAACCCAACCAAACCAAACAAACAACAACAACAACCCCGGCCAGAACAAACGAGAGTAAAGCAGAGAGAGGACCGTTTCTCTCCTCTTGAATGCAAGGGACCCTGCGCCGTCGTTCAAGAGAAGACTGGAGTACTCTTCCCTCATCGGATCTGGGCTCCTCTCTCTCTTTGCCTTAAATAACTACCGGGTAGCTGGACACCCACGGCGTCGGCTTCTTCCCCAGCCCCTGGGAAACCCAGAGTGGACTGCAAAGATAAGTCTTATCTCTGACTCAGTTTTCCTCTTAACTGACCACCTGATGACCCCGGGGGAAAGAAGGAAGATCAGGCTCACAGAAACGTTGCCATAACTCACACGTGTGCTTGGAGGAAACCTGGCACAACGGGGCAAAGCAGTAACACGGACTTGTCGGGTCCCCGGTCATGTAGACGTGACCTCACTCTGCTGTTCGTCTCCAGGAAACACAGCCTGCTTTTTACAGTGTATTTACCGCAGCTGTTGGGAGGTACCTATGTACTTTTACAGTGAGATCTTTAGCAGAAAGACCCCGCCCTGCCTTGGAAACCCTACATTTAATCTCTCCTGTCACTTCCCAGGATAAAGAAGCAGAGCCAACCGAGAATGACCAGCATCAGTTTATTGACTTCTAAGAACTATTAACCTTTTGCAGAGAAGGGAAGAACCCCTCCTTGTATCTAGGGCCTGCTGGGTGCTAATTTGACATGGCAATGAGATAAAATTTGGGCTCGGGCCGCTGTCAACCTCACCGGATCGGAATGCTGTCTACTTAGCATAGGAGTCAAACAATTCCCTGGCAATAGATTGCTTTCCACTTGTAGGTCTACTAAATAAATAGAAAAGTAATTAACAGTGCGCGATGGCAGATGTATCAGGGGGAATTTCATTAGAGCAGAGGAACTGAGGGAGAGAAGGAGCCATTTTGTATCCCACCCTCCAACGAAGCTTTTCTGCAGTCTCTAGGATGGACAAGTGATTTCTGCTTCTCTTCAAAAACAGACATTTCTGAATCTCCCCTGATCTCTTTACATTGATCAATGGGAAAAGAAAGAAAAAGGAACCTGCGAAGTGCCCAAAATCAGTCCACGAGTAGAGAATTCCTCTCATTTTTCTATTTAATTATTTTGTTCCTGAAACCCACGGATGGTTCTCTCTCTTTTGTGGTATTTTCTTTTTCTTTCCTTTTCAGTTTGCTCAATTATTAAGTATCTGAATTTTGAAATGCTCCCTGAATGTCTCATTATTATTATTCCTCCTTCCCTTTGGAAAAATAAGTGACTTTCTGTCATTTATAACAGCAGGAAGAAATGAAATTTCATAGGAAGGAAATTTATGCTGTTGGAAAAAGAAAAGACGTTGAAGGCATTCATTTTTAACCGGCTTTTAAAAAAAATACATTCGAAAATACTAAATTCAATTTCACATGTCCAGAATGGCATAACCTAATTTTAGCATATTAATTAACAATAAAAGTAGTGTTTTGCCTCATACAAAGAAATGAAATAATTAACTTACTGAGGAAATGGGGTCATATGATTTTACTTTGGGAGGGTAATGAATGACACTGAGTAACGGTAGCAGAAAGGTTTTTCTGCCAAGCAGCTCTGGCTGTCGGGGCCTGCTTGGAATTCTTTGAAGAGCACCCGACAGCCAGCCATTTCCTCCATCTCCAAATCTTACCCACCTAGACCCAGGCTGAGCCACACACACTTCAGCGAGGCAGGCCGGGTTCCTCAGAAGGAATGCCGGGGGCAGGCAAGCATTTGGCGACTCTCAAAGAGGACTGTGGAGCACCCAAATGCTCCCTAAGTCAATAAACACTAAGGTGCTTTGTGCTCGTAGAAGAAATTCCAGCGTTTCTGTATTTTACATATTTGGACCTTTGAACTTGGAATATTTTGTCACACTTCACATAGCTTCATTCCCTGGGGGAAAAAAAAAAACCTTAGTCTTTCAAGTGGTTATTATAAAGCTAAGTGCATAAATATGCATGAGAGGTCATTATTACCACAAGATGATACTTAAAAGGTTCAAGTGTCTCTTACTAAGATTTTTCAACTTGTTCGGTGACAGTAAATCAAAGTCTCCAGTTTTTGGTTGCTGAACTTTGCCTTTGATTGTTCTTTCAAAGTTTTCAAGAAAATGGTTTCAGAGCCCTGACTGGCACTCATTTGTTCGTTCGTTCATTCATTCATTCATTTGACAGATATTTAATGAGATAGTTAATGACCTGTGTCCATGTTTTATGCAGAATGCCATACTTAGAGTACGGTAGCTGGGTCTCTGAACATTGAGGAACAGAATTTCTAGATTTTGGAGCTGGACTGAGGCCCGGAGAGGCTCAGTGCCTTGTGCCGCATCTATCAGGTTTCATCATACAGTGAAGAGACTGGAAATCGGATCTGACCCCCAGGCCAGGCCTCTGAACTATGAGTCAGGGCCTCTTGGAGGGCTCCGGGGCCCAACCCAGAGAATCATCCTGGGAACCATGATAGCAAAGAATTGCATTTTGACACATTCCTTACTTGTAGAACTCGGTATTTCAGTGGAGAAATATTAGAGTGCCATCATGAGCTTAAAAGCTCTTTAAACATGACATTCCCATTCAGAACTGACCTCAGTATGCTTGTACCAGATTCCCACTTGGAGAGGATAAAATGTTCATCTCGAGGATTCATTATCCGCGCGCTCCCATTCTCCGTGGGGAAAGGTGAAAAGGCAAAAGAACAAAATGGAGCTGGAGAGAGGAAACCTTTCTCTCCTACCACCAGCCTTGTTTTTTTCCCCTTCTCTGTGGGTGGAAATACCACTCAGGTAGTTCATGGGGGTCTGACGACTATTTTTAGTCCCAAATTAACAAAGAAAACGCAATTTACAAATGGTTTACAGAAGCAATGGGTTCTTAAAACTTTGCTCCCGGGCTCCCCCCGGGACTCTGACTTGCAGGCCAAATCTTTGGAAAGGGAAGCAGGTACAATCCAGGGGGACAGAGGCGGATGGATTCCGTACAGAGTCACAGTGTGTCAGAAGCACCCATGCGATGCCACCCTCGGCTTTCCCTGAATCCTAAGGTTGATCTTGCTTAATCCTAAGGCTGAAGTTGCAGTAAAAGACAGTTGTGTGAAGGCTGGAGGCCAGCCCTATCAACTGCGGGGTGAGCTAACCGTGAGTGCACACCCTGGCCACAGAGGGCACCCCCTCCGCCCCACCCCAGGGGGAGCGTCACCTCTGCTACCTAGCCAGAAAGCTCTCCAAACTTGGATTCCCCACACTCTCACCGTAGTTACCCAAAGCCGGCCCGTTTCCATAGTGAGGCACCACCCCATAGCCATGGGGATCAGTGCGAGGAGTGGGCACCATGTGGCCGATCCGGCACTGAACCTCTGCTCCTCTGTGCAGAGCTCTGTACGGTGACTGTGGGAACCAACCGGGACAAGTAAGCCGACTTGCCGGGGGCTCAGTTCCCTCAATCCAGACCTGGCGGCCTCCTCCTCACCTTGGTTCCCAGGATGATCGAGGCTAGAAGAGATGATGTTGTGTTGGCTCTGGGAAGGTACCCAGCCAAGGCCCACCTGTAGGCTCAGCTGAAAGGAAGACGTCTTCCGTGTGTTCGAACCTTGTTGTCCTCGAACACCCAAGAATCGTTTCTCTTATTTGCAAAGCGTTTCTGTACATCCCTTTATCGTTTTGTTGTTTTCTTCTAGTGTTTTATTGTTTCGTTATTTTAAGATTTATCAAAACTGCCAATTTTTATAATCAAATTTCTGTTTGTACCATCTTCCTCCTCTTACATTGCGATTTGAGTTTCAAAAGAACATGTGTTTTCTTTTTCAACTCCTTTATCAAGTCATTTTTTTTAAAAAGATTTATTTATTTATTTATTCATTAGAGAGAGAGATCACGAGCGGGGGGGCAGGGCAGAGGGAGAGGGAGAAGCAGACTCCCCACTAAGCAGGGAACCGGACCCGGGGCTCGATCCCAGGACCCTGAGATCATGACCTGAGCCCAAGGCAGCCGTTCGACCACGTGAACCACCCAGGCGCCCCTCGGTTCATTATTTTCTCCACCTTAGAAACTCAGGAAGTTTGCTAACAAACAGAATGTTCAAAAATGTCCCAAACCCAGGCTTTTGCTTTCATTTTAAATTACTCACACAGTCTTCCCCAAACCCCTGAACAGCAGGGGGTCAGGTGAGACCTCTCGCATCGAGCTGGGCAGGTCACAGGAATAGTCAATGCTAGAGATGCCTGCCGACCCCGGAGACACAGGAACGACCCAGGGGACAGCTCGGCCGGACTCCCACCACATCGATTTTCACCGTACCCTGGGCTGCCACTAACCCTTTTGGGAAATAATTTCACAGTTCCCTGGTAACTTCCAGAAACTTCCAGAAAGTGTGTACTTCCTGCCGGTGGTTCTGTGCATATATTTGCTTTCATCTGAGTGTTTTGGCTCAGAGTCTCGGTGCAGGTGTTGACCTCACGACCTTTCACAAACGACTTGCAAACATGCAGGTAGGTGTATATCAATGTCAGATTGGGTGACAATCTCACCCTGGGCGTAGATTGATTTATCCCCACATTTTACAGACTGAACAGTTTTCTCATCTGCCCCTCCCCCCCCATTCTCCCGTTAGTTTTGAGTTCTTCATTCGGCTGACATTTGCTCAGCTCCTTGGAGGCCCCGGGCTCTGGGCTAAACCCACTGCCTCCTTAGCTCCTTTGCTAATTCTCAGCTTCCCATCTTCCTTTTCATCCCTCAGGAGTCTTCCTTGTTCCTGCGCCCCGAGGTGCCCACACAGCATATAATATCCCATGACAGGATGTCTTTCCATGTGCTAACCAAAATAGCACCAGCCTCCGTGGGGCTGTATTCCTTTCTAAACTCGGACAGACATAGCGTCTGGCCTCACCCCTCTCGCGTTGTGGTTGCTCTGTGGCCTGCATTGTGCAGTACGCTTATAGATCTAAGTTGACTTTTTTGGCTCCTTTATTTGTAAGCTTTGAATCCATTCATAGTTTTCCTCCTCACCACTATTTGAACTGCATCCCTGGTGGGAAGTCAGATGCTCCTGTGTTGCAATCCATTTTCCTCCTGCTAACAAAGATGTTAAAGAAACAATACCCAGGCTTGGAAAGGGGGCTCTGTGACATCGTGGGGAGGAAACAGTTTAGGTAGTCTCACTTTAAATAACGGGATCTCTTCTTTAAAAAAGGTAGAGCTGGAAGAGTCTGAGAAATCTCCTGGCCAGCTCCCTTCCTTTCGTGGACAGAGAAATCGAGGTTCAGTCATTCGCCCAGGGCCCTCCAGACTGTGGGTACCTGAGTCAGGACTAATTAGCATCCTGGCCTCCTGGCTCAATTTTAAGATTATCTTTTTCTAATTAAAAAGTCTGTGTAAAAGAAAGAACAAAAGCAGCTTCTAAGGTCACGTCAAATCTAATGGGTTTCCAGTGCTCTGTGGGGTACACTCTTTGTTCCCAGGGATCATGAGTCTCGGATTAGCACTGTTTCCTTCCCTTGGGACCTCCGAACCCACCAGAACCCCAGGTCTCTCTTCCCAGCATTGGCCTGTCCCCTATAATCATGGCACCTCAGTGTGACCTGGTCATCAGGGGCCACCCCGCTAATATGGCCAGCCTGTCTGGCCATAGACAGGAGAGAGAAACCCTCTCTTGATTGGGGGTATGTTTTATTTTGGGACAACCCTTATTGTTTGGAAGTTTTCCTTCTAGTCGAACAGATCCTGCCTTCCTTTTGCTGTGCTCGTGGGGTCCTCTGGCTCCATACCCTTCAGAGGATGCTAGCTGGGAAGCCCGCAGTGCGCTGGGAGCGGGTCTCTGGGAATCTTCCCTGCCCATCCTCCTCTTGCTCCTGGATCTTGGCTCTCCTGGTCCCCTGACCGCCCTCATTTGGGTTCTTCATCCTATTTGTACGTTTCACCGAAGCTTTGTCGTTAACAACCCAGCGGGACCGTACTTCCGGCTTCTCCTGGAAGCTTTCTCTAGGGTGTGACCTCTATCCTCTCCCTCCAGTCCTGGATCAGGACTGTGCTATTTGCCGCCGCCACCATGTCAGGAGTGTTTGGGGCAGATCACTGGCCCTATGCTTGTGCAGCCCCATCGGTTAGGGGATGATCCCCAGACTCCTAGATCTTACTTCTTCTCTCTGGAGTGCCACACGGTACATCTAATCCCTGCTAGTATTTTAAGAGGATGATCTTAGCCCTCTTGCATGACTTTACCCCCCTCCATGCCCTGTTCTAAAGCATGGATATAAATGCATCTCCAGACATGATGTCTGACCTGTACATTTTCCTGCCTTGACTACCATATTCTATTTTCACCAGCACAGACTCTCTCCCTCGGTTTTGTTTCCCAGCACGGCCACATCCCAAGCTTGTGGTCAGCCAAAGACGTCCACTCCTCTCCCCTCTCGTGCGATTTGCTCTTGTCTTCTGTTAGGCTCTACTTATGTCACTTACTTATTTTCGAACGCTTGTGTATACTGGAAATTCATATTTTTACTTGGATTCCTTATTCTAGCTGGTTGGTATTTTTATGAATCCCAATTCTTTCCTGTGTGTTTGTATTTCCCTCGGGATTTTACTCTATTAATATATGACTATTTTGTGCTTCAAAAGCATTGATAGAAACGTTCCATGGGGGTGTGGGTTCCCCATTCTGAGACAACTTTACATGTGCTCTGGGGTCAAGCAAATGAGTAAATGAATGGTGGATGGTGAGATACAGAAGGAAGTTAAGGATACACGAGGGGAGAAAGCCACTAGATTAGACTCCGAGACATCAGTTAGATTAGGATAGAGGCAGATAAAAATAACCTAGATAACGTGCGTACATGAATTAGTGTGCTAACACGTATTTCCCAGCTCTCTCTGCTGAAAGGGCCCCGAAGTGGACATGTTCCAGGAGCATCAAATGCACCCAGAGCCCAGATCTTGGTTTCTAAAGGCGATTCTCCAATAAGGGGAACCAGAGCCTCTTGGAGAAATGGCTCGTTCTGGGACTGGACCAGGGAAAACACAAGAGGCGTCTGGGGCATCTCGTTGTGGCAGAAAGTGAAGACGTGCTCAGATAACATAAGGATGGGGGGATGTCGAAGGGACTCAGGAGCCCGCAGAAGAAGCTCTCGGTGGCCAAAGCTGTAATGATTGGAGCAAAAAAGCAAGTAACGTAGCACCGTGTTATGGCTCAAAGTCTCAAATAAATCTCTACGAGTCCATGTTGACATAAACAAATGCCTGAATAAGTACCTAAATGGGAGCAAAGGGACAAATATTCCTTATAGAAGAATTCCAAATAATTTACACAGATACTCCTCCACCTTAACCCTCTGCCCTCGAGTATGGCAGGACTTAGCGACCTGCTTCCGAGTGGAGGACGAATAGAGCACGGCAGAGGGAAAAGGAACTGTGGACTGAACAAAGCTCTTCACCTCGGCCTTGGGCAGGTGACCACCGTTAACGACGGTCATCGACGTAAACAGTGTGCATCTGAAAAGATAGGGTGAGACGACCTTGATGACCTTGTATCTCCGTGGTTCCCCCCCCTTCAGAACCCACCAATTGCAGTCTATTCACGAAATCAGAATGAAACAAAATTGAGGGACATTCTAGAACACAGCTGACCAGTAGTCCTCAAAACTGTCGTGCCATTCAAAACAAGACTGAGAACAGTCCCAAAGCAGAAGAGACTAAGGAATCCAGATAGCAAAAGAGTCTATCTTTGCAACTTTTCTGCATACCTAAAATTATCCCTCCCCCCAAATTACTAAAACATAAAAGGGAAAATCGTAACTTTAAACATGATGTTCAATTGGCCAAAGCAAAAACTCTGTGATTTCTACAGTGACCCCTCACCAGGTGGTGTCAACCCAACAGTCATCATCCTACAGGGACCGGCCACAGATCTCCCTCTGCCGGGGCTGGTGGCCTCCAGGGGCACTTCTCCTAGTCGTTGAGGTGGGGTCTTTAGCCCCCGTGTCTTTTCTACAGGAGTGTGTGGGTCTACCCACTTCCAGAAACTTGCCCTTTCTAGGCGGCTGTTTTCCGCTGTGCTCATCAGATCCAATCCAATCACTCTTCTCCTCCTCCTCCTTCACTTCCTCCTCTTCCTCTTTCTTTTGGTAGAAATCTGGACTTAGAAATCCACTAGTATTTAAAGCTAAACATATCTAGACCCCAAATGCTCACTACTTTTCCCTCTTGCTGTGATCTTTCCTTGTTTCTCAGCACTCACATTCCTGTCATCCCGGTCACAAGTGACTTCTGGGTTGTCTGTGAGTTTTCTCTCCTCTGTCTCCCAGATTCAGCCCACGTCTGCCCTGCGAGTGAGGCTGCTTTCCACCACCTCTCTCTGTCTTCCTCGCACAATCCCCAGCACCTCCGTCAGCAGGCCCCTCCAGCCTCCCTCTTCTGCCTCCACAGAACTTTCCTGGCTAAGGAAAAGTTCCATTTTTCTTGGAAGCCCGGTGTTTCCTCTCAAATGAAACCTGTGACTCTTCATTATGATCTTCACAGCCCTCCCCACCCCCACGTAGTTTTTCCTCCTTAAAACACAAACGAAGTGCGACCTAGCTCTTGTGCGTCACATCTCAGACCTGTCCCTTCCCTGGGGCTCTGCCACTCTGTCCTCCCAGCTTGTCCCCTACAGTATGTCCTTGGCGTGCCTGCCTCCCTCCTGAATACCGACCCACATTCCTCCCACACCTCCCACACCCCTTCGAGGAGCTTTTGAATCGAATTCCTTCAGGACTCCAAGTCGCTCCGGCTCCTTCAGTGACTCCTTGACATTTATGAGCAGCCATAAAGAATATATATATCCTCCTGTTTCTGGAGCTCTTGTTTTCTGGACTTTATTTGACTGTAAGCTTTTTTGGGTTCAGACTCTGTGTCCTTTAAGAATGTATTTCTTCATGGACATGGAGTTGGGTAAAGTGTTATTTGAACAACTCTTTCCCTTGTATGTGTAGCTTAGTGAAGCACGTGAACGTGACAAGTGTCCAAGAGAACACAGGGCTGGGCTGCTTCCCTTGTTTCTCTTCACACGGGGAAGAGCCTGCAGCCCAGGCCCTCCTGTCGCAGGACCCCTCTGCTCCCGCCGCCGGGGGCCTGGCCTCGCTGAGGGGCTTCATCTCCCTGGTCTTTCTGGGTCTAATCCGCCAACCCCAGACCTCCCGCCGCGGGTGAACTCACTGTGCGGACACACTGTGAGGCCCTGCTTTGGCTGAAGGAGCATAAAATGCAGTGTTCCCACCCTGCAGCATCCCCCCAACCCCCGA
Organism: Nasua narica; assembly: GCA_028533885.1. Taxonomy (NCBI): domain Eukaryota; kingdom Metazoa; phylum Chordata; class Mammalia; order Carnivora; family Procyonidae; genus Nasua; species Nasua narica. The sequence goes on from CM052802.1 coordinate 4,034,938, forward strand.
GGCTCTTCTCTGGTCTGTTTTCCTGGACGGCCCTGCAGGGCTGCTCGCAGCCGCTAGCTCTTTTATTTCAGTGTTGCCACCGCACCCCTGCTCCTGACATTCCCTTCCCTTCTGAGCGTTCCTATGACAAAATGACCTGCTTCTCAATCTTCTGCCTGTGACTCGAGCCTAGGACGCGGCCAGGATTGGGGGAGGGTGAAGCCTTTGCGAGGTGCTGTCAGGGATGGCCCTGGTGTCCCGTGTGTGTGCGCGCGCGCGTGTATGTGAGGGAGACCGCTTACGTGTGCGGTGTGTCCGGATTTGTGGGAGTGGATTTGCACGCATGAGTGGGTGTCTGTGGGTAGGAGCGTGTTTGCTCGTGAGGCAGCCCGTGCAGAGAATCAGCCACCAGCTCCCAGAGGTGGCCTTGCCAGCCGGCGAGGAGCAGAGGAGGTGGCCCCCTGAGGGAATGCCCTGCCCCAGACCCTGCCCCAGACTGGCTTCCCTGGGGCCCGGCAGGGGAGCTTCGCCTGCCCCAGCTCTGGCCCTCCCAGGGGTTAGGAATCCGGGCTCCACTTTCCGGACATTCTCATTCACGAGATGCTAAAAATACCAACCACAAACGGAGGAGAACCTACGGGAGGAGAGGACCAGACAGAAAATGCACGGGGCGCGATGGCTGGTGAAAAGTCCTCTAACAGCCTGTCTGTCCAGAGGGTCCTGCCCCCCGAGAGAGGCCCTGATGCAACAGGCATGAGGGCAAAATATGGCCTGTTTCTACTTTTCCTTTGAAATTGAGCAGGTAAGCAGCCAAAGGCAAAGAGTGTGGTTTTTCACTTTCTGCTCCCTGGTAGGCTCTCTCCAGGTGCTTGTAAGTTTCGTCTCCCCGCGGAGGGGAGCTGACCTTCGGGCTCTCTCTGGCAGCGTATTGATTTGATCGACCTCTGGATGTCTTGACTTATGGGTTGTGAATTGATCTATTGATTTAATAAAAGTCATTTATCATTGTCACCAGGGCAGGATAAAGCGTTCGATTTGTCTCCAGTTTGGCAAACGTCATCAATAATAGGTGTTCTGCTGATTCCCTTGGGTGGCTGACTTCCACGGCATCAACACAGGAAACCTGGATCCCTCACAGGCCTGGTCTCTCTGCTCGTCATTAAGGACCCCACCCCATCGGCTGTATCCCGTCCACCTGGGCGCTTTATCATTTGGGAATGGTTGTCACCTCCACATCTTATCTCTGGAATGATTTCACCAGACGCTCCTCATGGGAGGAGGGGGTCCGGGGCTGGGTGTCAGAAGGCCGGGGGGTGCCCAGCAGAGCGGTGGGGAAGGCTTGGGCTGCGGTCTGGACCAGAAGCACCTTCCATTCCCCCAGCCCAGAATGCGCGCTGGGCAGGCCTCCTGCTGATGGCTCCGCGCATTGTTTAGAAAAGGTGGAAATGAGGTCATCAGCTCGTGGAGATTCACTTCCTCTGGATGTTTGTAGCCAAGCAGGAAAAGAAAAAAAAGAATAAGCTCAGTGTCCGGCCTAAGTACCCCCAATACGCCCTCATGATTTTTATTCTTTCCAACAAAGTCCAGACCACACATGCCACATGCAGACGCGAGCTCAAGCGGAGCAGCCAGCGTCCCGCGCGCCCCAGCCCCGCGTCCCGCGCGCCCCAGCCCCGCGTCCCGCGCGCCCCAGCCTCGCGTCCCCAGCGCAGCCCCCGCAGTCCGTCCGCCCACGTTTCCGTGACTGCGTGGCCCTGGGGCAGACCGCGCCAGGTCGGTCAGAGCTTGCGGGAGTTAGTCCCGAATTTCGCAGTGCTGCCCACAGCTCCTGCCGGGGGGGCTGGTCAGTCTGGAAGCTTCCATGCCTACGCTGCATGCACTTTGGGGAAATGAAAGTCAGCCTCCCAGAATCAAAAAAGGAAATGAATCTAGCTGGCTGTGTTCCCTTCTTTACCCCTTAGCACATGGGTGTGCTACCCCCTTTGGGCACCGTCTAGACCCTTCCGTGTTGCTGCAAGACAGTTTCTCCTGTGTCTGGCTCCTGTTTTCTGCAAGTCAGATCCGTGTCTGAGAACCACAGGGAAGAACACAACAGCGAGTGTCAGATTTGCCTCTTTGTCTCCCAGCATTGAACAGCACCAATCGAAAGAAAGAACAGCTTTTCCTTTATCACGACTTGTCGAGGGCAAAAACAGCTCCTGGAGACACTTCCTCAAAAGCCACACCTCCACTCCTGAAATTCTGACCGACAGGAATCCCATTTAAAGCTCCGGTGCCCTAAAAGATCATGCACTGACATCTTATTTTTTTTCCCCTGCTCCCAATTTCAGTCTTCTGCGTGTAAAAGGAGGATACTTCTCTTAATAATTAATTGTGATATAGCTATTTAAAGCATGTGTAGTTAGAATCAGAAACCTCAGCCTTATCACTCTTTACCAAAGAGAGCTCCATTATTATAAATTTTGATTCCCACTGGTCTGAACGAAACTTAAAGAAAAACTAATGAAATGTTCTCACCCTGTATTTAAGCTCCATTAACAATTTTTCACCCAGAAAAAAAATCCCCTAATAATTACATAGGGAGTTGTTAATATTGCACACCCTCACATTCCTGAAATTCCTATGCAAATTATGTAAGATGGGCCTGTGCAGGGGCGGTATCAAAGATGCAGGTTTTATTGTGAGGCTCCTTGCTACTGGACTCAATCAAGACTTCCCTCCATTTCCGGCTTCTGGTATTCAGCCTGTCACCCGTTTCCAAGGGCAGGATGGAGGTTGGGTCATTGGCTTTTCCCTGCCTCTCCCACCGTCTCCACCCACAAGCCCTAGAGCTCTTCTAGAAGCAAAGTACAGGCTGAGAGTCATTATCAAAGATGCTTAGAAAGGTTCAGAAATTCTGGTCTCTTAAAGTCTTCTTAGATCTTTTCGTCTGGGTTTTTGCACCATTTTTAGGCGTGTGACTGACTGTGCTTTCCACAGAGGGTGTGATAGAAAAGTAAAGCAAAGAGGTGACCTGAAGTTTGTTTACTTTAATTAGAAACCCATTCTTCGTTTTCCAAGGCTTTGCCACAACAACGAATTTAATAGTATATAATTAACTCTAATGTGCTTATGATTTGATTTGTAAAAATTCTTTCAATGTTGATACTTCTAGGGAAAGGGAAGTACAAGATTCCGGCCCGACTGTGGGGTTTGATTCCAATGTTCCCCTTGGGGTCCAGGGCCCACTGACACAGATGATGCCCTCTCTGAATTTCCTGGGCAGAGCTGAGGGGTGGTGACAGAAGAGGAGCCCGCAGTCACAGTGGCACCCAGCTGCATCAACTCTCTTCCTGGGCTGTAGAACTCAGGAGCAGGTTCACATCTGGAGGTGGGGATACGGATATACGAAGAGGTGTGGTGCTGGTCAGTCCATTCCTGTGCTCCCTGAGTGATTTCCTTCCTGAAGCATCTCAGCAAGTCTTCACTCAATAGATGCCGAGTTGGGGTGCGACCCTGGAGGTGGTCAGGTCCCCTGGGGTGGTCAGTGGCAAACTGGAAATAGATACCCTTTTGGTCTGGACGGGGGCACATATGATTATTTCTAAAGCAGCCGTCATCTTGTAGAAGTCACTGAGAAGCCGGCAGCAAGCAAGGAAGGGTGGAGGAGTTGCTTGGGGCCAAAGGCAGACAGACAGACCTAGGTTCGGATCATAGGTCTAGCCCTGATCTGTTAGGCAGTAGTGGGAAAATAAAATTGGTTAATCCCTGAGACCCTCATCTCCAGTGCAATATGCACGTAAGTACACGCCTGGGGTCCGGCACTTCGAGGTGCTCGGTGCACAGGGGTGTCTGTAAGGCTCAGTGGGTCCTGGGAAAGCCCCTCCATCTGAATGATCTAACCCACTGACCTGTGTCAATGCATCAACGTATTGTATTGTGTACTGTGAGGTTTGCAGGCCCTGTGTGAGCACAAACTGTGCTCCAGGGGCTGGGTGGAGGGGCCTGGGAAAGGAACTGCATCACTGAGCTGAAAACACCTTTGTTTGAACCATCGATCGCAGGGTCCTGACAACTGGACGAAATGCAGACGAGTACGGAGGAGTGGTGAGAGCATGGCCTTAGGGAATGAGAGGGCAGAGTCCCGAACGAGTCCGACCAGGAAGGGCTGGTGACTGGGCAGGCGGCTTAGCCAGTGCGGGGTGAGGAAGGGCCTTGGGGTTCACTGCTAAGAATATGGCACTAAGAATATGGGGGCGCTTAAAGAACGAGGTACCACGTGCCTCGAGGCTTAGCACACATTTATTTTCAAACACAGTTGTTTTCAGATAATATGCTCGGTATATTTGTATTCAAACTCTGATGCCTTTCCAGGCAAAGAACGTTTCAATGGAGAGCAATGGGCCCTCATGGTAATGTGAAAAAACTCACAGGAAGTGTACCACAGGTGGCAAAGAATTCTGGAAAGTCAGCAAGACGTTCAGTATACATACCCAGCGTAGGTGAGAGTGGAAGGCACTTACTTTTAATCTTGTGTGTGTCAACGGGGAAAGCGTTCTTTCCTAACCTCCCCGCGGTGCCCTGGTCTCCCATATAAATAGTAATGAGACGACCGTCACTGTCACAGAGCACCTTGCTCTCCCTGGGTCATCTCAACTATCCATGATTTGTTCAGTGAACATTTTCCGTATGCAAAGCACTGAGCTGGGTGCTGGGAAGGACACGGAACCGAGAAAACGTGTCCCACTTCCCAGTCAGTGACCCCAACCTTTAGAAAACTCCCTTCTCTTGTCTCTCCTTCCCCTCCCTCAGGGAGGGGCCAGCGGCCATCTTTTAGCCACATGATCGGCTTCTCCTGAGCAGAGTGGATTCGGAAGCCTACTTCAGGTGGGCCGATCAGATTCTTTATTCCAGAAACTGGGGTGGATTCAGAGATAGGAATCCATTTCCACTACTAGCTTAAATTCGGGACGTATAAACTCGGGAAATGAAGGAGTGGTACATTTAGTTGTGTGCTCACGGAGTCGCAAAGAGCCTCAGCCAACAGATACAGAAAGGAATAGGACAGGTTTGCGGAGTGAAGCAGAGGGGGGATTCTGGGGGTTCTGGGGACCTGGTGGCTTCCGGTTCCTGTTTCGGGGCTCTCCCCAGCCCTGCTGTACTCCCTGTCTTTCAGTCTGGATTTCATGTCACCAAAAGCTGTCCGTAGTCACTTTCACCACGGTTTCCCAAAGCTTGGCGCGTGTGCACACTTGGGGTGGGATGATATTTGGGGGGCAGCCCAGCAGCGCCCCTGGCCGTGGCCCACCAGCACTGGTAGGACCCTCCCTACTTGTGACAACCAGAAATGGCTTTTCCTTACAGGGACCAATATCTCCAGAGGATGGAGAGTGGGACTGTTTCTTGTGGACAACCTTTGACTTCAAGAAGGGACACTTTCCCTTGGGAAGGGAAAGAAGGGACACTTCCCGTGGGACAAGGAATCCATCCAGAGATAGGGGCTCCAAGCAGCCCTTGTGGGCCTGGCGTCCCTCTGCCTTCTTGTTCTCCCATCTTGCTGTGGCAAGATGGCAGCCCTAGGGTCCCTGTCACCTCCGTGCTCGGGGAGGAAGAGGGGGGCAGGCACAGCACTGCCGTAGTCCAGAGCATTCTATTGACGTCTGGTTGGCCCGAGCCGGGTCTTATGGCCACCTCCTGTGGAGGGAAATGTGAGCAGGCGTATTTTTAACTGGCCACACGGGCACCGCCATCAAAATGGGGGTCCTGTTACAAAGTGTTTTGCATGGAATCGTGTCCCCCCACCCCAAATTCATAGGGTACGCCCAAGCCCCTGGTACCCAGAATGTGACCTGAGAGCTGAAAATAGAGCCTTTGCGGATGTAAGTAGTTAAAAGGAGGCCGTCAGGGTGGGCCCCCATCCGGTATGGCCAGTGTCCGTATAAAAGGAAGGAACTCAGACCTCGGCCCACACACAGGGAGAACACGTGTGAAGATGGGGCAGAGACCCTGCTGACTGTGTTATAGCCCAGGAACCCCAGGGACGCCGGCAGACCCCCAGAAGCTGGGAAGGAGGCACAGCCATGGCAGGAGCCCAGAGTGCCAGCACTTTGACCGCAGCCTTCAGGCCTCCCTAGCAGGGAGACCTCCCTGACACAGTGCTTCGCGGCGGCAGCCCCCAGAAAACTAGACCAACACACGCAGAAAGGCAAGGAGGAGGGCCGTTGGGCAGAAAACAGGCAAAATCAGCTCTGGGCTTGCTGACCTAAACCAGCATTCTTAGGATCATTTCCTTTTCTGATGAAGCTAGACGGATCGAGTTTCTGGGGTCCGCGCTGCCGAGAGCCCTGATGAAGACAGGCCCTCGGGGAACCTGTGGTCTAAGGAAGCAAACTATAGGTGGTTGATTCTTGATTCGACACCCACCCCGCCCCCGGGCAAAGGGCCAGCGGCAAGGAGCGTGTTGGGGTGGGACCAATGCGACCGTCCTTCCAGGGCGTGAGAGAGTGTTTCTGGCTGCCTTCGGGGAGGGTCAGTCCGAGGAGCCCCGGCCTTGAAGACGCAGGGCTCGGCAGCGCGCAGCTGGGGGAGTACATCCCACAGGACACAATGAGCTCGAGGCCTGGGCCGGCACACAAGGGGCCTGTGTGCAAAACTGCAGGCTGTTCGATTCGCCCTCGGGGTGGGGCGGCCCGAGAACAATACATGGCCATTGGATTGAAGCCAGTGAAAATGGGTTTCAACCACACTGTTGAATTCTTGCCTCAAAGACCCAAGGAGCCAAAGAGAAAGAACCTGAGGTGTTCTTCGATTTCAGCAATTCCATTTTTGAGCCGGTTCTTCTTCGCCAAACTTTTGGCAAGATGCAGGTGTGCTATTTTTTTCATTTGTTTTCAACCCCTCTGATCTTTCTTTACATCAAAACATCCATGGGTTCTTGTTACGTAGCAGCCCAGCCCCTCCGACCCACGGCCCCAGAGACTGACTTAGGACTAGTGGTGGAAGGAAGCCTTGAAGCCTCGAAGCCTCGAAACCTTCTCCAGAATATTCTATGGGGGAGAAGTGCCAGGACGTGAATGACAGGTGTTCTGGTGAAGATACACACAACGGTCACCTGAGCTTAGCTCCCCCAGCCCTTCCCAGCGGGTCCCCCACAGACCTAATGGCTTTGCACCCGGCCAGCCACTGGAACAAGAGCTCAGCTCCTTTGTCCCTGTTCTATGGTCACAGCATTAGAGAAAATGGATGAGACCGTATCCTGATTTCTTAGAGGATGTCCTCCTTCGACAGCTCTTACCACATCCCCCAAACGGGACTCCAGGAGGGCCTGCGGCTCCGTCGCAGGGGGTCCTGGGGAGGCATGTGGTGGGCATCTGGTGCTGCCTGACAATTAAGCAGGGCCGGCCTCAGCTTCCCGAAGTCTATGAATCAACTCTGAGACCCTGACACTCCGTGAGTGAGTTTCCTCTTGCTGCTAGAACGCGTCGTTGCCAACTTAGCAAGCTAACACTAATTTATTCGCTTGTAGTTCTGGAGCTCAGAACACTAAAGCGGGTCCTAAAATCAAGGTGTGGGCAGGCCACACTCCTTTTGGAAGTTCTGGGGAGAATCGGTTTCCTTCTTGCATCTTCCAGAGATGCCCCATTCCTTGACTTGTGGGCCCTTTCTCCCTCTTCAAATCCATCATTCCGACTTCTGTTTCTTGGTCTCGCCCTTTGTCTCTGAGCTTCTCCTGTCTGTCTCATAAAGACTCCTATGATTGGCTTAGGCGCACCGGGGTACCCCAGGGTAACCGTCCCACCTCAAGACCCTTAACTTAATGATCCCAGCACACTCCTTTTGCCCCATGAGGTAACACAGGCACGGGGCCTGGACTAGGACTTGGACGTTTTGGGGATTGGCATTGTTCTGTAACCACATGCTGCAAAGGTGCTTTTTTTTTAAACAAATTTTAGGAATGTTGGGTTATATAAAGTTAAATAGGTTTCTTTATCACAGAACTTTTCTGCTTTTTGTTTGAAGATTTTATTTATTTATTTGAGAGAGTGAAAGTGATCGCAGAAGGAGAGGGAGAAGCAGACTCCCCGCTGAGCAGAGACTCCGATGCGGGGCTTAATCCCAGGACCCTGAGATGATGCCCTGAACTGAAGGGAGCCACTTAACTGACTGAGCACCCAGCGCCCAGTGAACTTTTCCAACTTTAATATGCTGATGTATATTAAGAGCATCTGAAAGAGAAATTTACTATGTAGAATTTCCCAATCTTGTTTGACCAAAGAAGTCTCCATGTCCTTTTCCTTTGGCCCCGTCTAACCCTGATTCGTGTTTCAGGGTAACGCGGGAATCCAGTCTCAGGACACATCCCAGCCCCTCGGGAGGAGGCGGCCTGCCATGAGTGCATCCACGTCTCACACCCGTGTGGGGCGTTGCCCGGACCAATTACAGACAGAGCCCGAGTCTCCCATCCGGCGCATTCTCTGCAGGCCAGCACATGTTGGTGAGGGAATCACCGATCACCGGGGAAGAGGAATTCCACATGAAGGATCTGAAATTTCATTTTAGAAATACCTGGTGAGGGTTCACTGGACCTCCGCCCCGTGCTCCAGGGTAGATGGAGAAGCCGGTCCTTCACTTGTTCCTTCCCGCGTGCACTCATCCACCCAGTCGCCCTCCACCCAGCCACCCATCCACCCAGGCTCCCATCCACCATCCATCCATCCATTCATGCACCATCCACCATCCACCATCCACCCAGTCACCTAGCCACCCAGCCACCATCCACCATCCACCATCCAGCATCCACCATCCACCATCCACCCATCCACCATCCACCCAGCCACCCATCCATCCATTCATGCACCATCCACCATCCACCATCCAGCATCCAGCATCCACCATCCACCCATCCACCATCCACCATCCACCCAGCCACCATCCACCATCCACCATCCACCCATCCACCATCCACTCATCCACCATCCACCCATCCACCATCCACCATCCACCATCCACCCATCCACCATCCACCATCCACCATCCACCCATCCACCATCCACCATCCACCCAGCCACCATCCACCCATCCACCATCCACCATCCACCCATCCGCCATCCACCCATCCACCATCCACCATCCACTATCCACCCATCCGTCATCCACCATCCACCATCCACCATCCACCATCCACCCAGCCACCATCCACCATCCACCCAGCCACCATCCACC
>CM052802.1:4044617-4061516 GCA_028533885.1 Nasua narica
GCCCCAGTCTTTCCACCACACGCCCCCTCGAGCATCTCTGAGGGAGGCTGTGCGGAAGCAAGACAGGCTTCCCACCCGCGAGTTGAAGGTTTGGGCGAACACCAAGGTCCACGCGCTGTTGAAACCTGACTCGAAGCTGCCCAGCTGCTCAGGGAGCTAGACCTCCCTTCTCTTTGGGAACTTCAGGAAGGGCCAGGGGCCGTCAGAGACCATCCCAAAGGGGTTCCCACAGTGGGCAGGAGCCAGCCCGCAGAAACCGACGTCTCCTATAACCCGAACATTCTGTGAATCCGCACGACAGCATCAACCCCTTCAAGAGGTTAGGAAGTGAGAAAGAGCAGGTCAGCCCAAGGCCAACGTCCAGAGGTGGGACCATGTCTTCCGCAAACGCCCGCTCCCCGCTTGTGGCATTTGGCGCCCCTTCCTGGGGCCTTCGCCCCCACCCCCAGAAGCCGGTCTGCCCAGGACTTCCCTCGTGGGGTTTTGACCAGGACAGCACCCCTCACTGACTCAGTTTCCCACTCCATGTCCTTGCCCCTTCCACGGGGCACGAAGGACCTGCCCTGAGCTGGGATTCAGGAAGCCACCAGACACGCAAACCCTCTGGGCCTCAGTTTCCCCTTCTGTAAAATAAGGTGACAGGGCTAGGTCTTGATCTCAAAGGTCCTCCCAAACCTTAGACTCTGGGGTTCCAATCCGTGATCACAAAGGGCAGGGAGGAACGTACTTCTCCCACACGGCTCATCGCGTCCGAGTAAATAACATCCAAGTGACTCCAATCTGGGCCACCCTGCCAGGGAGGGAGCTGCCCCCCCCATGTGGCCGCCTCTGCCACCGCCCCCCCGCCCCCCGCGGGACTGGAGCTTTTCTCCAGGAGGAAATGGGACTTGGCCAAGGTTGTCTGTGGGGCCTGGGAATGCGCCATCCCGGGAGCGCGGAGGCCGCGGCGTCCTGTGCCAGCCTGTCACTGTCCCAGGCTCCGGGCCACCGCTGCCAGTGGCTGCTTTCACGGCGGCCGAAAGGGCCCGGCCCCAAACACTTTCTCACAGCTCCTCTCGGCCGGAAGGAAACCTTGCCATGGCGGTCACGCCAAGAAGCTGCTTTGTGTTTGCTTGAGCTCTGCTGGCTTATCCCCCCGCCTTTCTTCTCCTCGTCCCCCTAATCCTTTCTGGCCGGGCGTGGGCAGACCCAAGGGGCCGGGTCCGTCCCGCGGGGGGCTCTCGGGACTCTGTCCCACTGCGTGGCCTTCCACCCTCCTGGCTATCGTTCCTGAGCCTTCCAGCTTCTTCTCTCTCGCAAACCTTGAAGGCCTGGCACCGCCGCTTTGCGGGGCAGTTTCAAGTTCAGGTGAGGTGGCAGGACGGCACCTTGTTCTAAAGGAATAAGAACAGTTGGATCCCGTCACAAATGAGAACATTCGGGGAGGGGGAGCATACTTTTATCACATGGCTCTCCACCGTGGAAGACAAATAAGTTCATAAGCTGCTCATTTGTTGATCACTGGTTTTCGCCAGACTCGTTTTAAGCCTGTCCTTAGGGCAGCGTGGGCTCTCCGGCGGATGAGGGTCCCTGGTGTCAGTCCCCCACGACCCCTGCAGGACCATGTGACTCCCACGCAGGAGCAGACAGCAGAGGGCTGTGCACCTTCCCACCCCTCCCTGCTCATCCCACTTGCCCGTCTTCCCCTCTTCCAGCGGTTTCTCCCTTCTTTCTTCTGCCTTGTCTGCGGCCCGTTCAGAGTTCTGCCGGTGAACTTCCCGAGCAGCTTCTAAGGCCACAGCAACAGAGCTGTAAAGTCGTCCCACGATGAAACGAGTCCCTCCGAGTGAAGAGGGTTCACGTTGGGGGAGCCCCCGCAGAGGGACAGATGAGGAGTGAGCATGTGAGCACAAGTGGCCACGTCCAACTTGGTGGGGAGCAGAGACCCGGCAGGGCCAGGGGGCCATGCCGGGCTGGGCAGGGGCACGAGCTCCCCGTGGCTCCCTGGTGGCTCTGATGGTTCTCTTGCAAACCACCTGAGCTGGCTCGAAGGAACCTCTTCCAGGAAGGGTCACGAAGGTCACTCTCCGTTTGAAGAATTGGATTCATTCTTGAAGAAAGCTCTTCGGCGTCATGATTCTCCAACGCCAAGGGTCCGGTCCCACAAGTGGTCCCTCCTCCCTGACTTGTCCTCAGCTACAAGCTCTGTCCTTCTCTCCCACCCGCTCCAAGCCCCAGAAGGTGAACTCCTTAGGGCAGAGGGGTCTTCCCGCCCCTTTCGCCCCACCCAACCCTGACCCTCCTGAGGCAGCAAGATGCTCTTCGAGAACCCCACCCACAGAGCCCTGGTCTGCAGCGACCATCTACTGACCTCCAGCACCTGCTGATGATGAACTTAGCAGAAACCCAGATGGCGGGAATCAGGAAGAACAGGATGGACACACATGACCTTGCTTCTACTGAAAGACCACTTCCTATCCATGTGTCTTGGATACTCTTCACTAAAGGATGAGCAAGAAATGTGATTCATGTGTCGAATGCCCACTTGAATCAGTTCAACAATAGCTATAGTGCTCATTAAGGAAAAGGGAAAAAATTAATTTTAAGAAGTTACAGTCACGGAAGAAAGTATACAAATGGCCAATAAGCGTCTAAGAAGAAGTTCTCACCATAAATCGCTGGGGAAATGCAAATTTGAACTGCACTGAAGCAACACCACATACCCACCAGAATGATAAATACCAGAACCGCCATACATTGTTGATGAGAGAGTAAATGTCACAACTACTTCAACTGTGACCCACTAATTTCGCTCCTGGATATTTACCCAAGAGAAATGAAAACATTTGTACACAAAGTTACTTGTACAAGAAGGTCCGTAGAGCTTTATTTATAACAGCAAAGGACTGGAAAGAGCCCAAGTATCCATCAGTAGGAGAAAGGATAAATAAACGGGAGTATGTTCCTATAATGCCTACCGCTTGGGAAATAAGGACAATGACCTGCCGACACCTGCCCCACCAGGGATGAAATCCAGACTAGACTCACCAGGAGAGAACGTGCTGTCCATTCCCTTCACGTGAAGTTCTAGAACAGGCAAAATTACCCATGGCGGGGAAGGCGGTTTCCTGCGGGTGGGCCAGGACTTACCGGGAAGGGACACGTGCAAACTACCTAGTGATGGGATCGGTCTGTATCTTGATAGAGGTTTGGGTTAAACAATTGTATATATTTGTCAAAAAAAAAAAATCAGCAAATATGCACCTCAAGTGTGTGTGTTGCTTTGTAAATGGTTCCTCTAAAGAAAAAAGAAGAAAAAAACACTGTAGATGCTGGAGAAACAGAGCTATGGTCTAGGAGGAAAATGGGAGGGCACCAAAAACTCGTCTCGTGACAGTGTGGGGCTCGGGCCACTGTGGAGGCTCAGGGCTGGTGAGAGTCACCCCATGTTAGTAGAGCTGGCGTTGGGAACCCAAGGACGGGCCTTCTCAGAACTGGAAATCTTGGGATGAGTGTGATCCCCAAAGGGTAGCATCCATGGGGCTCAGCAGGCGGGCCAGGCTTCCCCTCCCCGTGCCAGCTGCTGCCAGACAGGGTGGCTTCCCGCCCCGACTAGCGGAGACCTTCAAGTTGTCAAAACTTCAGTGTTGCGAGGAGCACTGGAGGACAAGTGTTACTTCTCCACCAAGGCTGGAGCCCCCGGGCATGGTCCCCAGACCTGGAAAGACCCGGCCTAAGTCACCTAGACGTTTTAGGCCTGTCGATATGAGGGACTTAGAAGCGACTGGGACACCTTCCACGCAAACACGCCTCCCCTGAGCGCAGCCGACGGTTACAATGAGCCCCAGTGTGCAGGCGACACGGGGGACAGAGGAACAAGCCAAACGACATCTCAGGGAAACCATCGGTCAGATCCAGCAGCGGAGACATTATGCAGCATCCCTGCCTGAACTAAGCCAATGTCACCGAGGGTCAGTGATGCTTAAAGAGGCTTAATGGGCACAACAGTTGATTAAAGTGAACAGCCACACATGGGTTATCGGCTTGAGCGAAGCTACTGGAAACAAGACACAGTGTGAACATAGGTTGTGTATTGAGGGAAGCAGAAAGTAGAGACAGTTGAATGAAGCAAGTCGAGAGCAGTGTATACATTTTGTCCCGTTTTAGGATCTCTTTTTCCGAAGGATATGCTCTATGATAGTCAAGGTGGTCATCTCCGAACAGTAGAGACTCGGAAGTTTTGGCTTCTTTCCTCTGCTTTCTGAATTTCCACAGTGCCTGTGTAACCACATCTGCTACGAATTGAATGGTGCCTCCCTGCCCACAAATTCGTATAGGGAAGTCCTCACCCCGAGGAACTGAGAATGCGACTTTATTGGGAAAGAGGGTCATTGCAGCCGTAATCAGTTGAGTTAGGATGAGGTCATCCTCCTGCTGGAGTCTGGTGGGCCCGGCCCAACAGCACTGGTGGCCTCATGAAGGGAAGTTTGGGCACGGAGAAGGCCGTGTGGGGACGAGCGCAGAGACTGGGGCCATGCTCCCATAGGTCCAGGAACACCAAAGACTGCCTGCAGACCCCCAGAAGCGAGGGGAGGGGTGGATCAGACTCTCCCTCCCAGCCTCAGTGGGAACGCACCCTGCCCACAGCTGGATCTTGCACGTGTAGCTTCCAGAACCGGGAGGCGGGAAATGGTCGTTGTTGAAGCTGCCGGGCGGGTGGCACTTTGTGGCTACAGCCTAGCAAAGTAAAATGTCTATAAAACAAGAAAATACTTAAATTTAAAAATTAAAATAGAAAATGTGGGGCTGGGGTGGGAGGTGCCCGATCGATCGATGGGATGTGAGCTCTCACTGCGCCAGGGACCTCTCTCCCGCTGGGCACTTGGTTCCGTTTTGTGCACAGCTTTAATGGCGAGAACATTCTTCCCTGTGTCAAGCTGAGAGCTAGCTACCTCCCCACTCTCCCGCCCATTGATCTCATGAGTCAGGCTCCCAGTGAGTCACTTCTGCTCCCTGGAGCCGCACAGAGGAAGGCCTCATTCCTGGGGAGCCCCCAGAAGCTGTACCACTCTGCTCCCCGCCCTCTCTGCTCCCCCGTGTCCCTGCAGTGAGTGCTCCCCTGGATGGCACCTGTGGAGCCCGGAGGGAGGAGGGCGCCCTGGACAGCGAGCCCCTGTGGCCCCAGGGCCCTCAGAGAGCCAGAGAGCCGCCGCCTCCAGCGAGCTCTGAGTCTATTATTATAATGAAATGCCTCATCCTCCCATTACGTGGCCCTGAGGCTGGGCACAGAAACATGAGCCGACGGGGGCCAGCAGATCAAAATAACTTCCAAGAATAACCCGGCCCGCGCCACTCCTCCTGCCGGCCGGTGTGGGCTCGCCGGGCCCCTGCACTTCCTCCCCGCACTCCCCAGGAATAAGGCTATCATGTCTCACATACTGAAATTCAATAAACTGAAACAATCAGAGGAAGTGTGGAGCTTTCTCCACACGGGGAGTGAAATGGGACCCTGCTTATCAAAGTGACGAGATTTATTCAGTTGCTACAAACTTCCAAAGACTTCCTTTCCCAAAAGAAAGGCTGGGAGGAAGGTCATGTCCTTCGGTCACCTCCATGGAGCCCAGGGCACCATCTGCTTCACTTCAAGAAGGCCTTCAGGCACACCCCCATGCCCCCTACCCCACCCTCCGGGGAGATCCGGGGCCAGGGAGGGGGCCACCCATCTTCAAGGCGGTCCGGGTAGAGGAGGCCCAACCACCTCTCAGACCACGGGCAGTCCCCGACATGGGGAAGCCAGTACGGCCTGCCCCCCTGCCCTGGGAGTGGGGAAGGGGGAGGAGAGGGGAAGAAGAAAGGAGGAGAGAAGTGGGCGAAAGGTAGATAAGGAGGGAGGGGGAGGGGAGGCACCTGGAGGGATGAACTGAGAAAGGGGAGAGGGGAAGAGAGAGGAAGGGCCAAGTTCCCTCCTCTGCACCTGCTCTTGGCACCTTCTGGATGCCAGGACCTGCCCTCCAGCGCAGGCCCCCCATCCTCCAGATGGCTCTCCCTGCCTCTGGGCTCCCCTCCACTGCCAGCCGGCCTATTGCAGCCAGATAAATCTTCCTACCATCTCATTTCCCTCATGCCCTCTTCCTAAACATCACACCCTCCACAGGGAACGCATCTTTTGGGCCAAGTGAATGGGGATCTCTGGTCTCTGGCCCTAAGCAGGCCCCAAATCCTGTCGTGGGCCCTCGCCTGGCTGCCTCTCCGTGGGCCCTCTGCTCTCCTCCCCGGCCAGGCAGAGGCTCCTGCCCCGCCTGCTGAGCCCTGGGCCTCTCCCCTGACCCCGCACTCGATGCCCTTCTGCCGGGATGGGCTTGACCGCTGTCCCCGTGCTTCCCTCCCAGCACCCGCGTGGGAACGGGCTCTGAAAACCGGGGGCACCTCGGAGTTCACCTGTGCCATCAGATGAAGCGGCACTCCAGGGGTGGATGGAGCCCACTTACCGCGGCTGACCGGTGACCCTGACGTCAGTGCGTTGGTTTCCACAGAAGGGGCTTCCGAAGAACAACTTCATCTGCTTCCTGGAGGAGGTGTGGCCTCCATCTCAGATCTTGTCTAAGCAGAGAAGTAGATCAAAGGGAGCGGGCCTTTTGTGGACTTCTTTCGGTGGCGTCTACTCTGGAGGGCCTCCCTGACTTTTCTGCTGGAAGCCAAGAACCAGTCCTTGGGAGAACGAACTTCTCATCTGTGTCCTTGGGAGACTTAACACTAATCAAAGGTAAATTTAGACAGGGCTTCAGAATCCTTCTCAACACTACAAATCAAATCAGTCAGAGTTGGCCGGGAGGAGCTGAAGCCTATTTGCCCTTCATGAGGAGGACCCTCGGCATCCCCCACGGGTGACATGACCCCCGAGCCGGCAGCCCACGGGCTCATCTCCAGGGCATCACCTTCCGTGCGATGCCCTGAGCCTCGGCTTGCTCTAACCTTGGGGCCTCCCTCATTGTCTCCCCCGCGGCCTGGCAGCATTGGGCGGTGGGCTAGAGGGTGGGAACCCACCGTCCAGCTAGTCACCTCCTCCATGTGGCCACCTTCCCTGTGCCTGGGTCACTCGGAGGCCTTTCCAGGCCTTCTCAGGACTTCCCTCAGTCAGTCAGTAGTGACTCAACACCTCCAACAAAGACGGTTAACCGTGGTCGGCAACTGATCATCTGAGGAAAGCTCTAAATGGCTGCATTCATGTAACTGCTTAGCTACGAAAATAGAGAAAATTCAGTTAAAAGTGCCTTAAGAAATAGGACATTCATTGTGTCACATAAGAAGCAAAGAGTCGACTAATCTGGGCTCAGGGAGGCACACCCCAAGTCCCAGGGGCTCCCGACTTCCCACTGGGTCGCAGAGCAGCCTCTCCTCTCCGGGGCTGGGTGCGTTCCAGGGGGAGCTCCCCCTCTCAGGTCTCCTGGTCCTTAGAACCGGCTTGCAGAGGTTCCCCGCCAACTGCCCTTCAGGTCCCCTGGGTCTGGAAGGCCACCTGCCTAATCATACCCCGAGCGCTGGCGACTGGAGGGAGGGAGCCCTCCCGGATCAGCTCAAGCCCTAGGGGCTTCCTGGGACACAGGAATCCAGAGACCCCCGTGTGGAGGCCTCAGCAGTGTGGGCTGCGTGGGCATACAAACCCGGCCTGGGATTTGGGGAACTTCATAGACCCCCTGACGTCTCTACAGAGACCACACAGGAAGATCCCCGGGGGCCCGGGGGCCAGACACTAGGTCAGCACTATGGACTGGACACACGCTTCCCCCGGAGAAGCACGGTCTCGGCTAGGAGGGGGGCGCAGGTGCCTGTCGGGGCTACAGAAGCGGCCATCGAGAGATCACCCTCGTCAGTGGAACAGCAAGAAGGGCCCCCACAATTGCTCGGCGGTTCACGTGGAGGAAAGTTGTGCTGGGACGACGTGGGGAAACCGAGGGGGCACTTCGGCGTGGACCAGATTCCAGGGGAAGGAAAGGCAGGCGGGGGGGGGCGTGGCCCACAGACATTCCAGACCCCGAAAAAGCCCTGAGTTTTTCCCGTGACAGAGGAGTTTACAGCTGTGGCTACAGCTAAGCCACTGGCCGGCCCACGGCTATGTTTGTATTGAGTCCTTTTGATGACAGCATGAATTCTGAGAACAAAGCTTCCAGGCTGGGGCTGTGTAACCAGAACCCGGAGACCAAAATAGCTCCTCTTGCCATGCGTGTGGAGGGTCTGATGTGTCGCTTTGAGAAAGTTATTCTGTCATTTAGAAAACTTAGCAGGTTTCTCAAAAAACACAAGACAGGTGAATGATGGAACATTTCTATTTGGCTAGTTTCTTCGCGTATAATATTCTTTTAGTGATTTGGTACTTTCCTAATTATCTTTTCCTTCTCTGATTGAAAAATCCAGTGACTCTTCAAAGTGTTTCAAGGTATAATAGAGAATGATCAAGCAGATTAAAAGGTTGAAGTTTTTATAGAAACGTGGAAGATGGTATTAGGGAACTGAAAGCAAATCTTTTTATTATGTTGGTCACCATACAGTACATCATCAGTTTTTGATGTTGTGTTCCATGATTCATTGTTTTCTTATAATACCCGGTGCTCCGTGCAATCCTCGCCCTCCTTAATACCCATCCCCCCATCCCCTCCCCTCTAAAACCCTCAGTTTGTTTCCCAGAGTCCATAGTCTCTCATGGTTCACCTTGCCCTCTGATTTTGCCCCTTTCATTTTTCCCTTCCTTCTCCTAATTTTCTCTGTGCTATTCCTTATGTTCCACATATAAGTGAAGCCAAAAGATAATTGTCTTTCTCTGCTTCACTTATTTCACTCAGCATAATCTCCTCCAGTTCCATCCATGTTGATGCAAATGGTGGGTAGTCATCCTTTCTGACGACTGAGTAATGTTCCATTGTCTATATGGACCTCATCTTCTTTGTCCATTCGTCTGTTGAAGGGCATCTCAGCTCCTTCCACAGTTTGGCAATTGTGGCCATTGCTGCTATGAACATTGGGGTACATGTGCCCCTTCTTTTCCCTTCTTTTCACTGCATCTGTATCTTTGGGGTAAATACCCAGTAGTGCAATTGCTGGGTCATAGGGCAGCTCTATTTTTAACTTTTTGAGGAACCTCCACACTGTTTTCCAAAGTAGCTGCACCAACTTGCATTCCCACCAACAGCGTAAGAGGGTTCCCCTTTTCTCCACATCCTCTCCAACATTTGTTGTTTCTTGCCGTGTCAATTTTTGCCATTCTAACTGGTGTGAGGTGCATCTCAGTGTGGTTTTGATTTGAATTTCCCTGATGGCTAATGATGTGGAACATTTTTTCATGTGTCCGTTAGCCATTTGTATGTCTTCTTCAGAGAAGTGTCTGTTCATGGCTTCTGCCCATTTTTTGACTGGATTATTTGTTTTTTGGGTGTTGAGTTTGAGAAGTTCTCTACAGATCTAAAAGCAAATCTTGAGGAATAAAGCTTTCCTTAGAAAGACACACCCATGTGCTCAGGCGATATTTCTAAATCAAGTCAGGAAACACCCCACAGAGAACATCACTCCCTTACGTCCTACCTGAATTCCTGAATTGGGATCTTTATACCCAATACCTGGTCAATACAAACTGAATCATGAAAAACTATGTATTCATAACAAGTACTATGGAGAAATTAAGATTATATAAATATATTTATTAATAAGAATATAGATAATTACATCCAAATCTCTTTATCAATATAAAATGAATTGTGTTTCTTTACAGCTTCCTTTCCTATGTATCGTATATATTTGTTACTTTTAAAATATTTTAAATTACTTCAATATATTGTATCCTACCTGACATTATTTTGAAGACACTGTATTTTGTATACACTCTGTCATTTTTAATCACCATGTAATATGTTATAGAGTTACAGTATTCTATGACAAAGTAACCATTACTATATTATTAGATTTTTAAAATTCTTCTAATTCTACCTTCATGCCTCATTGTAAATATAGCTTTCTCTTAATTTGGATTATTTCACTCTCCGGAACAGAATTATAGCATCAATGTGCAAAATGTTATGGCTCTCCATGATAACTCTTCCAAATTCCTTTCCAAAATAATCAAACCAATTAGTACTTCCAGCAGGACTACCTGGATATTCCTACTTACCTGTTCCTTCCTTTAACAACAGCATCTCTGTTGTTATAATGACATTAGGCATTTGCATTACTTTGTGCTTCAACTACTAGGGAGTTTAATGAGTAGAGAATAGTCACTGACTTCATTCCTTAAGTTTAGTTTCAACTACTGTGAACTGTGAACTCTTTTAGCCATTTTTAGAGAGTCTTACATGATTGGACGTTTGTAAGAACCTTGTATATATTTTTCACTGCTCTATAATTTATTACAAATATACTTACTGTTACCACATTATTATTGTTCATCGTTTATTATTGTTCCTATGTGCCAAGCTTGGTGCTGAGTGAGCTCATTATAACCACGTATGAGGAAGCACCATCCCCATTTTATAGATGAGAAAATAGAGGCTCCACCACTAATACATTTTAGTCAACAACACAGAGCTAGAAAATGTCAGCCCCAATTCTAGATGGCTCCTTACTGCCCTGCCATGGTCCCAATATTTCTACAGTGTCTTCCTGTCTTGGTGTATTCTGGTTACTTGTGGTTTTTAATTCCATATAATCATGTATGTCCACATTGTTTTAAATTTTTTATTTCTCTATATTCATAATTGCCACAAGCATGCATTCGTTGACTTTGCTTGATATGGGTATTTAATAAGCCCCAGTGAATGGTTCCCAATCTTGTTTTATAGAGGCATTTTGACATCCCAGGTGTCACTTGAAGTAGATTGTCACCGAGACGCAGAGATCTTTTTCACAGAGAATTTTAATTTAGAGGGATTTTTTTTCCATAACTCAAATCTACCCATTTTAAAATTACCATGAGTAATAACATTTTCCAAGTAGGAGAAGAAAAATGAGGCCCTAATGAGTTGTGCTTTGGGGGAGAGCAGAAGTGAAACAGACGTGAAGACTCTGAGCTGACTGTCCCTTGTCACCATGCTGGCTTGCCACTGACGGGAGCCTTGGACCCCGTTGGTGCCTTGGACCGCCATGATTTTAAGATTGGGGGTGAATCCATGCTCCTGGGGGAAGACCCTCCCATCATTGACATCTGAGGACAAGTCCAGACACCCCTCCGTGGCTCCCATGTTTGCCTGCTGCTTCCCCTTTGTCGAGTTTGGACACAAACCCTGAGACTTCGGGCCGGCTCATCTATCCCCAGCCGGCCCGGGCTCCCTCTCTGCCCCATGTCCCCTCCTGGTGCCCTGCCCGCATCCAGCCGCCAGCCAGGCTCTCACTGGCAGCGCTCGCCAGCCCCAGGTTGTGAGAACCGTGGCTCTGGCTGCCATGTCTCCGAGGTGACAAGGGATTCCTAAACCGCTCATACTGTCACTTGGGGATACAGACCCTTTGATCTCCGGAAGCGTTGCTGCTGCTGCTGCCCTTCTGGGCGATTGGAATAAAGGAGGTGACTCTTAGCAAAGAATCAGTTCCTGCAGTTCTCCCAAAGCCAGACATCACACTCCTGACAGGTGGCTCCCTCCATCTCTCCTCGCTGCTCCCAGAGGCCACGGGGGACCCCGACGTCGCGCAGGGGCTCTTGTCCCTCGAAGCTGCCCTTGCAGCCCTGGGGAGCCTGGCTGGCCCAGCCGGCAAGCTTTTTCTTCCTGCCTTACCTTTTGGGAACATGAGCTGGAGCCTGGCTTTTCTTTCCGACCTCCCTCCTCATCCAGAACTCTGGCGTTTGCTGACCCTCGGGCCGGTGCGCTCTCCTCTCTCCCATCACTGCTTGCCTTCGCCCAGCTGTGGGCGGTGGTGGTCTCCACCGCGAGCCCATTTAGTGCCCGGTGGTGCGGTGCGCACGCGTGTTGAGCTCCAGGTGATTCAGCCCCGTCTATTACGGGCTCCTGCAGGACCCGCGCGCCCCACTCGCCCCTGCTGCGTTCTTTTTTTGGCCCACAGTTTATTCTGCGGCTAAGATACCCGTACGTCCAGTATATGATCATAGCAGCCCGTGGTATTTTTCGTAATGACGACTCTGTTTTAGGGATGAAACAGGCCGGATCCGCTTTCCAGGGCCACCGTTTAACAGAGTGCCCCAGACTGGGGGCTGCAAGCCGCGCTCCCCTCTCACCCTCTGGAGGTTCCAAGTCTGAAACCAGGGTGCTGGCAGATAGATAGGGCCATGCTCTGTCTGAAGCCTCTAGGGGAGGCTCCTTCTCTGCCTCTTCCAGTCCCGGAGGCCCTGGGGGGTCCTGGGCCTGTAGGAGCACATCTGAGGGCTCTTCCTCCCCCACCCCGCCCCCTCTCCATGGCGCCTTCTACTCCCTACTCTTCCTGTGAAGGCCTCGTCAAACTGGAGTTGGGCCCACCCTGATGACCTCCTCTGAACCAGATCACACCTGCAAAATCCCTATTCCCAAGTGAGGTCACATTCACAGGCACTGGTGGGTAGGACTTCGACCTATCTTTTGTGGGGGATACAGCTGAAATCTTAACATAGGCAAAGTCTGTCTTTGGCCTCCTTCCCCATCACCCCGTTCTGCGTTTCCATCCCCAGTCTCCCTGGAACCCCTTGCTTTCCCTCTCTGCTCTCCAGCCCCATTCCAAATCAACACGGCAGGACAGGAGGGAAGATGGGCTCATGAGGAGGTGGGGTTAAAACTCTTACACTCACAGAAGACACACTGACAACGGAATTGTACGCATCCGTGAAGGACTGAGGAAGGCAGGTGACGGGGGCCTCGAGATCCTTTCTGGAGGCGTCTGCTGGGTTTGCTGATGCCAAAGCTCAAGCTAGAAGCCTGGTGTCCCCAGGTCTGAGTGAGCCCGCCTGTCCCTGCACTCCCCTGTACTCCCCTATACTCCCCTGCACTCCCCAGCACTCCCCTACACTCCCCAGCACTCCCCTGCACTCCCCTTCACTCCCCTATACTCCCCTGCACTCCCCAGCACTCCCCTATGCTCCCCTGCACTCCCCAGCACTCCCCTATGCTCCCCTGCACTCCCCTATGCTCCCCAGCACTCCCCTACACTCCCCAGCACTCCCCTGCACTCCCCTGCACTCCCCTATACTCCCCTGCACTCCCCAGCACTCCCCTATGCTCCCCTGCACTCCCCTACACTCCCCAGCACTCCCCTGCACTCCCCTGCACTCCCCAGCGCTCCCCTATGCTCCCCTGCACTCCCCAGCACTCCCCTATGCTCCCTTGCACTCCCCAGCACTCCCCTGCACCCAGTGCTGGCTGCTCTCTACTTCGGGGTGCAGGGAACTCTCAGGGAGAGCAGACCTGTGAACGTGAAATGCTCAGATGCTCGAAGACCCAAAGGGTTACCCTGAAGAAACGGGCGGGTCCAGACAAGAGGGCCATAGGCTCCCACTTTGACAGAGGAGACAGGCTGGGGGACACCGTGCAGACAGGAAGCCAGTGGTCCCAGACCAGTAGGACCCATAAGTGACACACAGGCAGTCAGGTTCTTTCTAGCACCTGCAGCTGACTCAATCAATCTGTTAGAGGTCACGATTCCTATAAGCCTGAGGGTGACCTTAAAATACCCCCAACAGTGGCCCAGGCAGCTCAACAATCAGACCTGACACTGAGATGAGGTCTGTCTGTCATCCTTTGTCTGACCTGGAAGGACAGACATCTCTGGAGCTCTGACTCGAGCTGCATTGGGCCGCCACGGCCCGCGTGACGGACCGGTCAGCCCCCTCCATGGTGTCTGTTTTGTGGGGTCAGGGACAAGGAGACCGAAGGGCCTGGCAGGAAGAGCTGGAGGTCGCACTCCTTCACTCCTTTGGGGAGCAGGGACCACTTGCCTGGGCCTACCTAGTGATGGTGACCTGGTGACGCTAAGGCCAGGAGCAGCCCCAAACATCTTGTCTTTTTACCCTCGTCCCTGCCCAGGGCTGTGAATTCCAGCTTGTGCCTGAAGGGCTGGTGGCCTGAGAGCAGTTGGGACGGCTCACAGATGCACTACCGGGAGTATCCGAGGTGCGAGGATACAGGATCTGGGGCATTTTAGAATCAGTCATCTCTTCTCAAAGTGCATTCATGTCATCCTGGTTCTTTCAAAAATATGCTGCATCAAAGTTCAAATTCAAGCAATAAAGTTGTTATTTATTTAACAAACGGGCTTTGGTGCCTCATTCAGAAATTTACTTTCAGGACATCTGGGTGGCTCAGTAGGTTAAGCATCTGCCTTCAGCTCAGGTCATGAGCCCGGGGCGCTGGGAAGGAGCCCAAAGTTGGACTCCCTGCTCAGCGGGGAGTCTGCTTCTCTCTTGGACCTTCCCCCACTCATGCTCTCTCTTCCTCTCTCAAATAAATTCATAAAAATCTTTTTAAAAATTTACTTTCTGGGGCGCCTGGGTGGCTCAGTGGGTTAAAGCCTCTGCCTTTGACTCATGTCATGATCTCAGGGTCCTGGGATCGAGCCCCAAGCCGGGCTCTCTGCTCAGCAGGGAGCCTGCTTCCCCTCTCTCTCTGTCTCTCTCTCTCTGCCTGCCTCTCTGCCTACTTGTGATCTCTCTCTCTGTCAAATAATTAAATAAAATCTTAAAAAAAAAATTTCCTTTCTAAAAAGAGCCATCATATGTCCTTTAGGTACCTACTCTTCTGCCTCATCTTTAAAGCTCTTTCATTCACAATAACTCGTTATGCTACACGCTGTACAGTGAGTGACGCTTGGACAGAGGCTGTCGGGTCCGGGCTGAGATAGGCTGGTTTGCCGTATCCAGGAAATCCTCCACTTTCCTTTAGTAGGCGCCCACCATTTCTCAGACACAGAAGGAGCTCCCAGATAACTGAAAATAAATCTGCACCTGTGCCTGTCCCGGACCCGCCAGCCCCCCAGCCCCAGGGACCCACCTCGCGGCGGCACACTCTCCCCTCCGGGCCCCTCCCCCAGGGCAGAGCTCCAAGCAACTCCAGCAGCTGCAAATGTAGACCTACTTCCCCAAAGTCAGATTGGGAACTAGGACCCCCTGCATGCTCGGACCCCGACTCGAGCAGGACATGTGTGAAAATGGGAAGGAAGGGGCTCCTCCGCTGTTGACCTTTTTAGCTCGCATTCAGCAGTTTTTCTGGGGCTCGCGCATCCTTGCGCGATCGCCTCCTCGAGAACATCGGCTGCACCTCTGCAGGGCTTCCTCTTCTGCCGTCCCCCCAGCTTTGAGTCCTGCAGCCCACCTCCCACCCCCAGGCTCTGCCTGGAGTCCCAGGAGGAAACCAGAGTGCCTACCAGTCGCAGTATGGTTAGGGCTGGAAAAGGACTTTGGTCTGCCGTGATTTCCAAACACCTTCCCATTTGTGCTCCTACACCAGGCAGGCCCTCTGGGAGGGTCACAGATGCAGAGAAAGGGCAAGAGATTTAAAAGGTGAAAGGCAAGGAAGCAGGGTTGAGCAAGGGGAGCCTCGGCCCGTGGGGCAAATGTGGCAGAGTCTCAGCCAGCGATGATTCCCTATTGGAGGACTCGGGACAGGTAGAAATGCCCAGGCCCTCAGAACGTAAGCCCCCCTCCCCAAGTTCAGTCACTGCTGGGAGGGACAGCTCAGGAAGAGCATGGCCTGGGCTGGAAAGCCGAGTCTAGCTATGGGGAGCTGGCCGCTTCTTAAAGGAAGATAATGCGATCCTAGTGGGACACCTCCCCATGCTTGGAGGTGCTTGCCCCATGCTTGCCCCAGCTCAGATGGGTTTTAGGATGTGTGTGTGGTTTCGCCGCTTCCCTGGGGGTTCTTTCTAAGAAGAGACCATCTCTTCTCTTCCCTGCCTTTGACCATTAAGGGGCAGGGGGTCGCATGCAGCCAAGGTCCCTCTCCTTGGCGTGTGTTTCTAAGGTGCGTGTAGGAACACTGCATTCAGCATCAAGCCAGGGCCACCTCTGCCTCAAAAGTACAGAGAGGCTCAGTCCTTGAGAATTAAGCTCCAGCTGCCTCACAGTGCTTTCTGTACCTCCCCTGGGACTTTCCCCAAGTACACATGTGGCCAGCAACACCCTGGGGCCTCCACTGTGGGGCCGGTGCGCAGGGGTCTTGGCGGGTCACAAAGTCGTAGCGGGATGAGCAGAGCGGATGCGTCCTGCAGGCTGGGGGGGGGCTTGGGGGGCCCTGAGTGCCTCTTCCGCCCGTTGCCCCTCCAAACCCTCAGGAGTCCCGGGCTCCAGCCCGGGCTCCCATTGTCCGGGCCCCAAGGTGAAGGACAGCAGACCATGAATCAGCTCAAGTGCCTTTGGCTGCCCCTCCGAATGCCTGGGCCGCAGCAGTGTGTTAAACATATGACATGAGAACATCCCTAAAAATAAGGGCTGATGTCATGAAGCTGGACATCGAAAGCTTGAGGTGAAAGGGCAGAAAGAGCAAAACCCTAGCGGACTTTGTCACTCCTAAGTCTTTTCTTCTGGGGACATGAAGAACCATGCACGAGGAAATCGTCCCCTTCACCTTCAGAAAGACCCTGAAATGCTTACTTTCCAGATACAGTTATACAACAGGAAACTTTTTCAAAATTTGTTTCTTCTGACTGGAACTCCAGCACAAAGAACCTCTCCTCTGGGCCCCATGCCTCCCCTCCTCCTCCCAGGGCTCCCCCTCCCTCCTCCCTTCCCATTCTCCTTCTTCCTCCCTACTATCTCCACTCCCTTCTCCCAGGGCTCTCCCTCCCTCCTTCCTCTTCCCTCCCCCTCCTGCCTCCCCTCCCTCCTCTCAGAGCTCCCTCTCCCTCCTCTCTCCCTTACCTCCTCCCTCCCCATTCCTCTCCTCCCCCCTCCCATCTCCCCTCCCTTCCTCCTCTACTCCTCCTCCCTTCTCCCCCTTCCCTCCCCCTCCTGCCTCCCCTCCCTCCTCT